>JAOYSI010000011.1:2528587-2562655 GCA_025775065.1 Hiodon alosoides | reverse complement strand
CCCCCCCCCCCCCCCCCCCCCCCCCCCCCCCCCCCCCCCCCCCCCCCCCCCCCCCCCCCCCCCCCCCCACCCACCACTGTGCAAAATGCTAAGCGTTGTGAGCGCCGTTTTGTTACAGCACCCATGACCAGCTGATGCTGAATATTCACCCTCTTTGCCAACATGGGCCAGCAACTCATTTCAGTAAGAAAAGGATCATCATAACCCCACTTTTAAAGGTCTTTATGCCATGTTGAGCTTTAGCGTTCAACGTTGTACTGCTCCAGTCAGAGTAGGCATTGTTTGTGAAGAAGGTTCAGTCGGTCTGGTTGCACAATGACAATTTGTTGTTTTAAATTTCTTGCAAATTACAAGTTTGACAGAGATTTTGACTTAGTAAATTTTGATTAAAATACAAAAGCCACTTGTCAAGCCATATTACTCCAAAATTCATGCTGATACTTTTTTTTTTTCTAAATTTAATTTTGGTGATGTTAAAAACACGGGATAGGAATAAAGGTCAGTTATTATTAAAGGTAATTAAATGCCCAATTTGTCATCTTTCTGACATTCATATTTCTGTAAAATACTTTCTGAAAATTAAACCAATTTACTTCAGATTTAAATGTAAAAATAATAATTCCAAACAATTACTTGTCAAGTAGGTCTCTCAAAAGAAAAGGTATATGTTGAGAATAAGACATACATATATCCGCACGCACACACACACACACACACACACACAGACACACACACACAGACACACAGACACACAGGAGTGCGACTATGATATAATTTTTACAGATTCCTCGGCCGTTTCTGTAAAATGCTTTCAGGAGTACTCAGGCATGAGAAAATGAGCATTTCTAAAAGACCTCAGCTTTTCAAGTTTGTACCAAGTGCCAAATTAAAATATAAATAAATAAATTACCGACAAAGCAGATAAGCTTACGTTTTAAATATGAGATAAAATTTCAAGGAAAAAAAAAAAAAAAAAAAAAAAAACCTTGTTTTGATATAGACAGCAGTTGTGGACGAAACTCCAGACAAGACCTGCAATGCAGCGCGTGAAGGACGTGTTGCGTGGAGCTAAACTCGGAGAAATTTACGAGAGGCTACCTCCACCATTGGCGCATTCCCCCACATTGACATCTCAGTCTGACAGAAGCTCAAACTGATCTTTTTTTTTTTTTTTTGTTTTTTTTTGTTGTTTTTTTTAAACATTTCCAAACAGTGCATTTGTACGAACTCTTCTCGGCCTCAAAAACATTTTAAAAAGAAGCTAATAATGACATAATAAAGAAGAAGGAGAAAAAAAAAAAAACTACTGTACTCAAGGATTTAAAACAAATTAGTTAATTTAAAATACACCCTCCAAATGCAAAACAACAAAAAATGTTTCAAAATAAAATCAAATTCATGCATTTTTCCATAGCTGTAACATTTACTATTTTAACAGACTGAACATGAGAGCAATAGCACAGTCTGTTAAATATTTGATCAATTACAGTTTACAGTAATACAGCAATTCACATTTTAAATATACAGCTTGGACTTCATGCAACAACAGATCCTATTTCGAAACAGAAAGATCTCCTTAATCACTAAAGAAATCGCCAATCATCTTAATATCATTTAAGGGATATGTTTAATTACTGCATCTATCCATTCAAAAGAAAATGATAATCATAATTATAAAGGATAAAAAATATTTTTTTTAAAGATATTATGAAAAAGGATGCTGTACATTGCATGAGTGCCGTTACGTCTTTCATCAGTCAAGTTTCCAATTACAGGGTAAAATTTAAAAAGGTTTGTACGAGAGTTGAAGTGATGGAAGCTTGTAGCTTTTTAAGTTCAGGCTTCTTTCCAAAGCATAACATAAAACAACACCAGATATGAGAGACGCAAATTAAACTATAGTAGTGCACTATATACACACACAGGTACATACACTTGCAGGGATGAGTGCACTGGTATGCATTCATGTTCACAGCACCCATTTAGTAGATTTTAATCACAATTGTCTTTTCCAGTGTGTTATCTTGCAATCTTTACACAGTGTGAAGAATTTGAAATTTACAAATATATTCCAAACAGGCCTTTTCAACCTGCAGGGAGTTTCAGAGTGTATAAATAATCAGCATTTATACTCTCAAAGGGAAACCAACAAAATGAGAAAGGTTAAATAGAAAATTGGTTAACGAAACCAATGTCTGTACATCTACACAAAACCTGAAATATTTTTTACAGTCAATTTAAGGAAGCAATCTACAACTACATAATTAAATTACTGGGGGGGTTGATAAAAAATAATTCAGCAGAAATGTTTCATGTGCTACTAAAGTGCAGTTTAGCAAGGTTTGCGACAATTTGAGAAACATGACTGATTTAGACTCCCACAGTCCCCGTTCACACTTCCCTTACCTCTCTGCTCAACATACGCAATTTCATATTTCTTTAGAACTAAAAAAAAGAGAATTAGGTTTTTGTTTAGTTTTACAGGCTTTTTTTTTTTTTTTTTCCCGTCGTTCATTTCCAGAGTTCCTGAGAGCTGTCCTCCAGTGCCCAGTCCCGCACGTTGGGGAGGTTGATGGCCTCACTCTTGACGGACAGCGAGTTGACCAGTTCGCAGTGGAACTTGCGGATGTGGCGGTAGAGGTCCCCGGACTGGGTGAAGCGGCGCTCGCACCACTTGCAGGCGTGGGGCTTCTCCCGGGTGTGCACCACGGCGTGCCGGCTCAGGTTGTGGGAGTACTGGAAGCTTTTGCCGCACGTGGTGCAGGTGTAGGGCTTCTCCCCGGAGTGAGTCCGCTCGTGGCGCTTCAGCGTGTACATGCAGGAGAAAGTCTTGCCGCAGATGGAGCAGGTGGGCACGTTGACGTCGCCGGCGGGCTTGGATCGCACACCCTCCTGCTCGCGGAAGTGCGTGCTGAGGTGAATCTGCAGGATGTGGGGGCTGGGGAAGACCTTGTTGCACAGTGGGCACATGAAGATCTGGCTGTGGGGGGCGCCCAGCATGTTGGAGACGTAGGGCAACAGGGAGCTGTCGATGCTGCCCGCCTCTGCCTGCGCCCGCTCGCTCTCGGGGCTCAGCATCTCGTCGTCCTCGCTGGCCTTGTCCTCCCGGTCCAGCTCGCTGGAGAGGGAGGCGTCACGCAGGGCCGACAGGTGCGTCTCATAGCCCAGCCGCCGGTGGCCGCCGCCATTGCTGCTGGGTGGTGGCTCCTTGGCGCCGCTGTGGTCCATCTCGTAGTCCCCACCGACCAGGTCCTCGTCGTCGGAGCCCGTGTCCTTCTCCACCTTCACCTGCACCAGGCTGCCCTGCAGGCTGTCTGGGGTCGGCGGAACACCGCAGAAATACGGGTGGGTGGAAACGGCCTCTCCAGGAGCCCCTGCCGAGCTGGACTTGACGGAGAGGTCTAGCGCACAGTCGGCGTCAGCAGATACCCTGCGAGAGGAAGCGGAGCGCCGGGACAGGGAGCCGGTGGAGCTGCACGGGCTGCCGGCCGGAGAGGGCTTCCGGGCCTCCGCCTCTCCGCTGCCCACAGTGCCAGGCGTGCCCGCTGGATCGGAGGGGAGCCGCATCCACATGCCACCCGGCTCGTGGAGGGGGTCCCGCTTGGCATCCGCATCCTCGTCGTCGCTGGGCAGCAGGTCGCCAGGGGCCGGGTGGCCCGTGCTGCCCTCTGAGAAGCTCTCCACCTTGTCCGAGCAGCTGGAGGCGTCCTCCTCCCTCTTGGTGCTGTCGGCCTCTGCCGTAGCTTTCTGCTTCAGCTTCTTTTTGCAAACCTTGACGATGTCGTACATGTGGAGGTAGCTGGCGGCGGCCAGCACGTCCTCCACGGGGAGGGCTTTGAACTGGAGCTTCCCCTCGTACATGAATTCGAGCAGGAGAGCGAACGCCGGGGCTGTAACAATGTCGCTGTTCAGATGAACAATGTCCCTTTTGTCCAGCTGGTCCTTGTAAAAGAGATGGAAGTACATGCTGCATGAAGCCAGCACCGCTCGGTGGGCCCGGAACTGGGCATCGCCGACCAGCACAGTGGAATCACAAAGGAAACCCTGATGCCTCTGCTCGCTCAGACACTGTAGCAAATGTCTGCTGTGGTCTGGAAACTCCATGCTGTCTTCATAACCTGGAACAGACAGCAGATGTTAGAGTCCCTTTAGAACAACAATTGTTTTGTTTCAGCTTTTATGTAACTTTTCTCTTTCCCAGCCTCTCCGTTCTCGCTTACTCTCTCAGTCTCAGGCACTTACACACTCTCACTCGCTCTCTTTTCTCTCTCTCTCTCTCTCTCTCTCTCTCTCTCTCTCTCTCTCTCTCTCCCTCTCCCTCCCTCCCTCCATGGGAAAGCGCAGGAAATGTACACCCAAGAAACTCAATTAAAACAACGTCTCCATTTAAAACAACCGTAGAATCACACAGACTGCTTTAATCAACTCTCATCGTTTTATCTGTTTCAGTTTTCATGATTGTATTTTGCAGACCTTAAAATCATTTGACCGAACACCTTTCCGCAGATACCTTTCCCGAGGAGATTGCAGTATCTCTAATCTATTGGCAAAGTCATTTGTAAGAGTAGCCGGATAGTCGTTCTGTGATCTCGGCCACTCGTTGTGTATTAGGCAAAGCTTCAGCATCACAGCTCCCCATGGCCACACAGATGCCCGCCCGTAATGCAGCACAGCTTGCAGACGCGTGGTTTTCACTCTCAGCGCGACATTTGTTTTTAATACGCTCCACTTTGGCTAGGGCGCTGGATTTCGGCAACGGGCTTCCAGGTGCTCAAAATACGCGCACGGACTCCGCTTGTCGGAAAAGGCCTCGGCGCGACAGAGGCGTGCATCAAACGTTACTTCTGTTTGTTTAAAATGCGGTCAGAGGCCATATTACAAATGCTAAAATCGGTTTACTTGAGACCATGCGATACAAAATTTTTATCTCAAATCAGGAACTCAGATCTAAGACAGATAGTAAAGTGGAATTTATTTATTCCAGAATTCAATACAATTAAAAAAATAAAAAAACAACACACCTGTTACCCACAAAGACAGCTACAATAACAACCCAGCACAGCATTTACCACAGCAATTAGAAAATGCTAATTCTTCACTCAAGTCTGATAACTTTACTGTGTAGCCCCCTCATCGGAGTCCAGATTTTCCTAATGAGGGAGGCTTACAGGGACAAGGCTGTTTTCACCCCCCCACCCACTCCCACCACCGCCCTCCCCCCGTACCCCCCAGCTTCCACCACCCACCCAGTCTTGTGAGAGAGACTGTACATCTTTACCGAAGAAGAACCCCAGAAGATTTACAATACAATCACTTTAAGTGCCCCGTAGTCCACATCAATCCTAATCCTTAAAGATGGCTAAAAATAAAGATTGCAGGACAGCTCACAAGGTAGTGGCGATCAAATTAGGAGGGTGCGAGGACAGAGAGGGACGAGGAAGGAAGCTTATAAACATCTGATCCAGCTGACTGGGGCCATATGGCAGCTGCTGCCCAGATAAAGAGATTAAGACTAGGCGGAGTGCGATTACAGCTGTCTGGCCAATTCAGGCGGCTCAAATCTGCAAGTTCTAAATTAGTCACTACCAACCAAAAAAAAAAAAAAAAAAAAAAAAGGATAAAGAAAAAAGGGCTTTCCACTGATTTCACAGTCAATTTGATCAAATTCACCTGAAGAAATAGTTTTAACCACACTCCCCCACAATGGTTATTCTATTTAGCTCTTCAGCAGTTAGCTACCAGAACTATTTATTTAATTTAAAAAAAGTGTATTAAAAAGATGCACATCTTCCAAAGTTCCTTAAATCCATTATTTTATAGATGACTCATGAACACAAATTTACATAACACAGATGCAACAACCAGAAGAACAGTATTGGCTTAACTAACTGAAACTGCATTTCAATTCCCATACACAAACTTAAATTAATCAAATAATAATAAACAAGCTTTCAAAACAATCGCAGACTTGGTTTAAAACTGACAGCACTTCAACGGAGAAGCAGGAAACAAACAAATATTAACTGCTGAATAAATGATCTCTCTCACTCTCCTCTCCTTCAAATGTCACTGGTCATGCCTGGCTCCGTGAAAAACAAAATGCCCCTACTTCTCCTCTCAGAGGCTCCCGACCTAAGAGAGGCAGACGTGAGAAAGCCCCGAGAGCCGGGGCTCCTCGACACAAACAGCCCTCTGTTAAACCCCCCCCCCCCTCCTTTTTTTGCACAGTACCTGCGGTATACATCAACTTGATTAAGTCCTCTGTTGCAGCAGCGGAGCGGGCCTGGGCTGTAGATCCCTTCTTTGCCGAATCGGGGTGAGAAGGGGGGACAGACGCGCAAAAAAAAAAAAAAAAAAAAAAATATTCAAGCTGCGAGAGACAGATGCAAAGTGGAGAAGATGTTGGAGGGGAATGAGATTCCTACTCCCGCACGCGGATCCGAGTGCACACTAACTCCCAGCCTGTGTGTTAGAATAAAAGACTGGGGGATGGCAGGCTGTCAGCTGCTCTGACATCACGTTCAGATGGAAATGCTACCTCCAGCTGTGCTCCTTTTAGTGCCATATGCTGCTTCTCTACACTCTTGCCACCAGCCTCTCCTTTACACAACTTTGTCCCCCCCCCCCCAATGCTCCCACCCCCCTAAAAAGGGGGGAAATGTAGTGAGGTGTTCCTGTTGAAAAAGACCAACCCCCCCAACCCTAACCCTCTAATCTCTAAGTAAAGGAGAATTTCAGAAAAAGATTTTCAGAAAATAGGTCTGGGTGAAAACTGACATTTTCTCTAACCTAGTTTCCTGCACAGAGAATTTAAATACACTCAATTTTTTTTTTCTTCATTTTATTTCCCTGTTCTCCTTCCAGTAACCATAAACAAAGGCCAGCACAGCACATTTGCAACTGACAGATCCACGCAGCTGATATTGTTTTCGACTTCTTCATGGTTCAATGCACTCGCCAGAACCGTCATTCATTTTACTAACCCTCTGGACAACTGATGGAAAAAAAATGAAATATAGAACAATAGGGACAATCATATAGAGCTCATGACTAGGATTCTAAACAAAGACACAGCATTATTTAGTGGGCCAACCAAAACTTAGTACAGCGCTTCATCCAAAATTGTAAAGTATTTCCACCTTTGCGTGAGAATTATTCTGCTACTTGCAGGGAGACCGGGCGACTATGAGCTCTGGTTCCTCATTAAAAATAATGACTAAATAACTAAAGAGCCGGTTGAAACAAGCAGATATTCAGATGAGATTAAGAGTATGAGCGTTTAAGTTTCATCACAAAATTCCACGGACCGCAGTACTTAAACATTCATAGAATATATGCTTTTGAATCTGTAAGCGAATAAGGTTAATATCCGAACATTTTGACATTTGCTACAAGACCTGTTTCTTCCTCAAAGCACGATGTGCAATCGCTTCGCGTTCAGCAAGTTCCGTCATCCCGTTTTCCTCCCCATTAGTGATAAATTGCAGTTTTTATTTGACAATCCAATTCCGTAACAACTTAACATAAACTGTGAGGAAACAACTGCCAAAAAGTTTCGAGCATCTTCACATAAAAAGACAAATAGACAATTTGAAATAAACTCATTTCAAAGTAAGCCCGTACGCCGATTCCTCGGGACTCAAAACCTTTTTCCGAAATGTAACTTTAAGCAGCAGGTAGGCAATTCTTCTTTAAATTCCGATATCTTAAAACTTAATTTGCAAAAAGGGGTAAATTACCAACATGTAAAATAGGTTTAACACATAAATCAAACACTAATATTTTCAGTAGGATCTTTCTCTCCTTTTTCTAATAACTACCTAGCCCGTTCGCTACTTAGTTACTACGCGAACTGTCGAGGAAACTTTTTTTCTCATTTTTATAAGCTATACTGGGTGTACACAAACAAAAACGAAACAAGAATAAACAGTAGGCTAAATGGTTTATTTAACTTTTCAAGACACAAGGACTGTTGTGAAACAGCTACCTGGTTCTTGTAAAATAGCTACCAAATCATCAGTCCTTTGTAAACACACATTGTTACTGGTGCTTGTTTCACAGCGCGAGACAGAGACAGACGTCCAAAAAAAAACCACCACAACACTAGCTAGCTAATGATACACTCTCTCTCAACATACATTGACCCGAGCACAGAGCTAACAAAAAAGTAACCGACCAACCTGCTGTATTGCTGGCTTTCTCATAGGCCCAGCTTCTTCGCCGAGACACATAAGACGGTCTTTCGATATCTAACATTGCAACTACCTTATATTAGGAGAATGGAGAGTCGCTTGAAAAGGAGCGTTACTTTTTTCCGTACAACCCACCCCTTTTCCTTACCCCCCTCTTTCATCTCCAAAAAAAGACAGCGGTAATAATGGCACTTACAGAAAACAAGAGCCCGTTTCTTGAGTCCGACCAGCTCCGACAAATATTCTGGGTTGAAAAAATAACTCGATTGACTTTCAACAGCTCTCCATAACAACCTGCGGTGGAAGAAAGACAGAGCAAGCGAGCGGAGAGAGACGAGCTGCGGCAGCCAGATGTTTCCGAGCTGTTGCTACTCAACTCTCCAGCTAGGGTAAGCCCCTGACTGGCGGCGCAGAAGCCAATAGGGGCGGTGATAAGAAATGCAAGGGCAAATTGGAAGCGGCCGCTGAGGGGTGAAGAGGGAGGGATGTCTGTCCTCGGCGTAGGTTGACACCAGGCAACAGTGAGAAGGCAGAAAAAAAGGCCAAGCGAGCTGGTTCCTCTAACAGACTGGCGCAGAGCACAGAGCGAGTGAGAGAGCGCAATGTTACGTGGGTACTGTAGTCAAGGCTCGACCAAAGGCTAAGGAGAACAGGTGCATAAACTCCTTTCTTGTGCCTCACCATTCTCCAGGAACTCACTGTACGACGTGACTTCGCTGAAGCCAGCGGGAGTGAAGGCGTGAGAGATGCGTTTAATTATGTTCAATTATTTGAATACGGAAAACAAACTATACTTTAATTTTTATTTTATGTAGATTAGTCGCAGTTTTCTTTTTTTGTTTACTGTTTTTGCAGTATATATGACGATGTTTTTCAATGAAAAGTCCAGTTATTTAAAATTATTATTATTTTGAATTTCGGTGTATATTTTAAATATTTATTTATAAGAAGTATTTCATGTTATTTATGCTCAAGTGCTTGTACAGTTAAAAACGTGTGAAAAATCATGTAATTTACGTTTTTTCATTTGCTAAATTCTTGGTAACAAAAATCAAATAATAAAAAAGAAAGACGTAAAATGTGTAAACAATTTTGTTTTGCATCGAAAACCCACGTGAAATGCTTATACTTACACTTACGTTTTAATTAAAATATCGTCTCGGTTAGCGGTATATCTGTCGGTAAATTAAAGTGGAAAGTAAACGAAAATAACGAGTGTTCCTGTAAATTATTTTGAGATCAATTTCACATACATAGCAATAATAATAATATTAATAATAATAATAATAATTATTATTATTTATGATGATGATAATAATGATAATTTTAAAATAATAGTAATAATCGAATTGAAAAACTCGTGCCAAGGGGATCAGCGACGCGTTTACTAAGATAATTTATTGTTTTTGTATTTAACTGAAGTTAAATACATGTTCCATGTCTCCTTGAACCTAAAGCTACTGAGCACTAAGGAATTGGGCGTCTTACATTTCATGTAAATAAAAGGTTCTGAGTTCTGATTTTCTATTAATTGACTTTAGATAAAAGGAACTTCTGTAATCGGCAATATCTGATCCAATGCTATTCCTTATTTTTCTGGCTATTGAAAAGTGCAAAAAAGTGGTCACATTGTGTCAGCGAGGGGCGTCACCTCAACCAACGGTGCAGGTACGAAACGGCTGCTAATTGAAACGCGTCTCTAAAACTTGCAGGACCAATGTCTTCAGCTGGCCACGAATGGAATAGTTCAACAGCGGATTTACAGTTTACTGCTTTGGTAAACATGTCCGGTAATGTATTGCGACGGAGGGTGCCGAGGTTCTCATTTTTCCTATATCGGTTGCCAGGAAGTATTGCACCAGTTACGTTTTATTAATTTTATTTATTTTAATTGACCAAATTTCTGGCCGTTTTTATCCAAACGCCATGAATTAGCCTGTAAATACATATGCCATTTAGAATACATTTATTTTAGCAGTACAAGGACAACAGGATAACCGACACTACTAAGAACAATTATTAAAAGACTATAATAAAATAATATAATGAATTCCTTACAATTCTAATAAATGTTGTAAACTATTTCAAGGCTTGTCATGATAACATACCAATGCTACCATGTTAAACATTCCAGGATCAGTTTATTGCTGTGCTAGACAACATGCATGTGAAGCAATATTGGGGTACACAACTTTTGTCAGGCTTGTTTATGAATAACATTTTCACGATGAATTTAAAATAAATCCTTTTTAAAGGAAAATATTATCCCCTGTTTTTTTTTTTAGTTAATATAAAAATGTTTTTGAAACAATGTACCTTGTTACTATTGTAGCACTGTAAAAACAGACTACAGCAGCAGATGTAGCAGATCAACATTTCGATGTTCATCTACATACAACATTACCAAGCCTCGTTTGGTATTTTTCCGTGTTGATGCCAGACTTTTGGGTCATGATTTTTAATGAAAAATCATCAGTGTAACACCCAAAGGGCAGAAGAATTGTTTGAAAAATGACAGGCAAACTTTTATATTTCTATTCATTTCATCATGTGGAAAAGGGAGTGATGTTCACCAGTGCAGGAGTACAGATCTAGGACACCTGGCAGTCTGCCATCCCATCCAGAATCCAGTTTGGCTGAATGACACCTTTTAACAATATCGTTTAAATTAAGTGTACCGTAGCTAGGTCTAGTGGATGCACTGATCCAAGTTGGATTCCAGTGAGAAAAAAATAATATTTGGATGTTTATTTTTTAGTTGACACTATTGAACATGCAATGCTCAACACTAACCGGTTGCAGTGGTCATAGCATGTGTGTAGGACAATTAAATTAAGGCAACCGGGAAAAAAAAGATTATTCTCATTTGAATATTGGCATTGAACATTTGTAAATGCAACCTTGTAGGTATTATTTAAAAAGGAAACAGGTGCATGATTGAAAACAGACGTGTCTTTGAGCATTCCAGTATAACCTTATCTCTTAGCTTCTCCATAGGGATTACTGGTCTGAAAACATTGTCTTCCACTACAAAAGCTCCATTAGACATATATTTTGTTTCTGCTAACTATTGTCACGACGACCAATTAGTTCATGCATGTCACACGCTTTGTTTACAGTGAGTTCCTGTCACTGTCCTAGTTGTTTCCCAAGTCGCACTTGACAATTAATCTATTGTTCTATTTCAAACTAGGCTTAATTGGTGAATATTAATTGGTACCGATAATTAACATTTTCAATTAATAATCTTCCGTGTAAATGCTATGCACCAGTGCATACAGCGTGAGGGCTATTAAAATATTTTTGGAATAAAATAGAATCTTTTAGTAGGTATTATTGACTATTCTGCTTTTCAGTAAATACAATATATCATGCAGTATTATATACAAAGTATTATGCATTTAAAAATATTTCTAATTGCTTAACTACATTATAGAGAACAAAAATGAAATATGATCTTATGTATTAATTAGTATGCTAACACATGACTATTCTATTTCAGTCTGCAACATACCTAATTTTACTAACGACACGGTCCTAAACATCTCTTGTTAGTAATGCAAACCATATTGCTATGTGTCATACCCCAATTGAGATTAACCCCAGATTATCGGCATAAACCTTACTGCTTTTCCTCTTCCCAATATCCAGTTTTGATTCTGGTATTTCTGGAGACGACGTTCAGTTGAATGGCTGGCCCAACCGAGGAGCCTGCCTGATTGAAATTATGTATTTACTGCAGTCCTTTCCATCAAATATACAAGAATGTGCATCGTCTGCTGTATTGTAATATTAGGCATTTTCATTTATGCTCTTTTACCATGAAAGGTACATGTAACACTGAACGCATGCAGAATATGTGGATTATGTGCACAAAATTAAATAATTGCATCTGCAGGATATGCTTCTGTAAATCTGAAGGGCAAACTTCTGTTAGAACACATTTAGGTATTTAGCAAAAAGACTGAAAAAAATCAAGGATGCATCAATGCTTTGCCTGAGGCTGTTATGCTGTACATGATGCTTTAAATTCTTTTATCCCATTTAAAAAATTTAAATCCAAACACGGTTTTCATATGATAATCTTCTGTCTCGGCTTCGGTTAACTACTACACAAATCCTGTCTTATTATTTCATGCATTGGCACGTAATGGCATGAGCTTTTAAAGGAACCCTTCTCCGAGGCAGGGGTGTAGAACGCAGGACTGTCACATTAGACAGTGAGTGACATTGTGAGAGTGACATTGTGCTACAGGAGAAGTGAGCCTTCCACTTCCTCGTGAAACTGCAGGGTGGACGTCTGCATTCCTTCCTCTTGAGGTCACTGTAGAGTCCGTGTTATTTGGGATAGTGGGAGGAGGGGGGCATGCTCTTGTTAATGCATGATAACAAGAAAAGCTGTATGCACAAAATTATTTTTGCTTACCTGGTTTGTAAGTGTCTTTGGGACAGTGACTTTGTGCACTGCATGTACAGCCTGAGATGTAAATGGCTTGCATTTCTTTCGATTTCCATTTACACTGGCTCGAGAAACTGCGGCCGGTTCACATTGCAAAGCTTCAGCAGCTGTGACATTCTTCATAGCTGATCTCAAGAGGAAAACGTGCATCAGACACGAAAATGCATGTATTCCTAAACGTGCAATAAACAAGTTTTTGTTTTGTTTTGTTTCTTAAACGTTTGAGAAGCACGTAGTTTTGTTTGTTTGTTTCGTTAACGTACGAGAAACACGTTTTTGGAATTTAAATGCGCCCCCTGACCCTCACAGGCTACAAAAGGAACTCCACTGTGAAAAACCTGTATATTTTAACCAAGCTTTGGTCCAAATACCAGAACCAAACCGTGCCCTGTTCATCGTTTATGATTTATAGTAATTAATTTGTACTCCACGAATGTCTTATTTGAGCATTTTTGTATCCATACAAGCTAAAGAGGATCAAGCGAAAATGTACTATTTCATAGTGCACCACCTTTAGTAGCTCGTCGGTGTGATGGACACATGAAAATACGTTCTTCTCGCACATTTGAGAAATAAAAAAGGATTGTACTTTTAATTATCTATGCTTTCCCGTGTCTGGTCCACATCTCCTCTCGACATCCTCTGTACGACTGCTCGATAGTTCTTCTCCATTTCAGAAAAAGCATAAAGTTCTGATAGGTTCTTTTGGTACGAATGGCAGTCAAGACCGATCTCCAAGGTCCCGGGGTACTAAATCATGGTCTGTGAAGGGGAAGGGGAGGGGGCACATATAAGGTGATGATTTTTAAAAATCCGAAATTCATAATACATAACTTACCTCATCTTGTGCTCTTTGAGTCTGCGTTTTTAATTTAGTTGAATTTAACCAACTTCCTTTAGTAAGTCTGCAGACAGGAACATCGGCTCGGTTGCAAGCACTGTGGTATCCTCGCCTGGCCCAACTTGACTTCGTAGGGGTTGTGTGATGGGAATATGACGAGAACAGGAGTCTAAAATCCATAATAGCAAGCCCCACTTTGTCATATACCTGCCTTCGCGGAAATAAAAAAATCTAATTTACTTTAATATGAAGCGATCTGCCGGGGTTTGATAATAATCGTTCTTTTCAGCTTTTGGTATCGGTTCGTCGGGAAAGCGTTTGTATTGTCCTTCAGAAGAACCGTAAGTCATGCCAATGGGCAAACCGCATGGTTAACCAACATACTAACAAGGTCTTTTACCAGCTATCCACATCCATAACAGTGCGAGCTGTAAGGTTATTCCGATCTTTTCCATTGCTGTGACAACACAAGCGAGAAATTAAAATGACATTATAAGAAAGGAAAGAGACTGAAAGTACTTTTATTTCCCCAGCGAAATTCGTGTCCTTCAAGTCTTAATGTCGGCACAAAGTGACAGCGAAGTGCGCATTTACAGTGCAGTAAGGATTCATTTTATTCACAGATTGTGCCCTTAAATTGCATTTTTTCTTCCTAGCAAAAATCACTGAAGCAAGGTCTGCATATTGTGGATTATATGCACTGCAGGTTATCTGGACTTCTTGTCAAATTACATGCCCAATTTCCCTCTGTGAAATTATTTTAAATAGGACATGTTTTGCCTTTGAGTTGACAGACATCAAAACTTTCATGCTAAGTACGTGATGGGGTCGGTGAGTTGGGAGGAAGTGATTAGCAGATATTATTTGCTGGTGAAGATCGATTAGGCTCTGCTTCGTTGTATCTGTTTTTCATGGACAGTCCATACTGTTTCCTCACAGTAAATCTGTGTGAGTCGGGCTTTTTACTCCCTCCAGAGGGGGTTTCCATGGCCTTTTCATCAGCGACCGGCCAATACCTTGTCTGAGTCCCTATTTATCAAGCAATAAGTCCCTCGTCCCGCAGATGTGCTGTCTCATGGGACTCCAGACTAGAATGAAAGTGCACACGAAACGCTGCTGTCCCAGAATCAAGCACGTAGTTCAGATCAGCCTGTGGCAAAATAAAGTTAACATCCCGAATGTCTGCAGGTCGCAGCGACACATATGGTGATATGTGCTGTAATGTAAAGCTGTGCCACAAGGGTTGAATATTTTACACAGTGCTACATTGTTTCCTTTTATATTCGATCACTTATTTTTATTACAATGTAACGTGCTACAAAATCTACACAACCCCGTAGGGTGGGAAAAGTTATGGTAGCTGACACTAAAGTATCCCGACTGGAGACCCTTAAACCTCGGGTCAGGAGTCCAGTGCTGCCACCAGTCTTTTTAACAACGGTGTAACAACAGCCCAGCAGGACTGGAAGGGAGAGACCTTTGTTGCCCGCGATGAACGGTGCTGAAATCCGGAGGCGGCTCGGTTCAGCACATTCAAGCCCCAGATCCCCTTTCCTGCCCCTCGTGATTATGCTAATAAATGTGGCTTGGAGGTAAGAATTTCATGGGCGGCGTCTGCCATTAGCGAGGATTAGGCAGATGTTGATACACCGCCCCCTTTGATGGGATTAACTCCGCTCCGGAGCGCGGTGGAGAACGGCGGTCCAGAGACCCAGCTGCCCCAGCTCGGTGCTCCCTGTGCTGGCGCCCGGCCCTCCCACACTGCCCCAGAGTGGAGCCTGCCTCTCCATCACCGAGATTACCATCGACTCAAAAGCCAGAACACAAACACGAGACTCTCTCTTCAGAAATGCAGTTCTGGGTTATACAGTTCTGAGTTCTGGGGCCGTTGCTTGCATCTCGTGACCGCCTCACTGTATTCTCTAATCCTGCCGTTTCTGAAGATGGAGGGCCGAAAGAACAACGAAAACCGCAGGAACAAAATAACTTGTAAAGCTGGTTCTTTTAATCAAATGCAGCAGTCAACCGGGCAGACCCGGGCAGCCACATAAGATCATGTTACCTTAATTGCTAATGATGTGTAAAAGGATTTAAGTCTGTTTACTGTTTCTTTAACAAATACAAATGTTACAAGATGTGCCACGTGTTGTACATGACATAAGCAGATTTTGAGATTATGAGATGCTTAAGTAAGCGAGCAAGCGGGGACCCGGACACAGTCACGGTTACATGCAGAAGAATAATCGTTGTCATTTGATCTGATTTTACCACAAGGCATAGTAGGCATTTAAAAAATATCTTATTATTACATATTGTTACATACGTTATTATATATTTATGACAAAGTTTGTTCATAGTGGCCCTGAATCACCGAAGATAACTGTTAATAATAGTAATGATGATGATGTTGATAACATGAGAGTGCTTGTTTTAAAGGTGTATTATTTTTTTAAGGCCTAAGTTTGAGTGTGCCATAAGCATCTTGTTCTTTCTGAGCATTTCTATAGGACCAGTTGGGAATAAATATTTCCCTGGGCCGGTTTCCCTCCGGCTGTCGAGAATGTGCCTATGGGCGTGCCGGCTGCCGCCCTGCCTCACGTGTGGCAGATGTCCGTACACATCCTTTTCTGGCACAGGGATTCTGTTATATTGAGTGTACACAGCAAAAAGGGGGCTCGTCAGTATGGTGCTTAACATCACGTTATTTAGCTCTCACCCCACATAGTTTAGGGTTTTACAAATTTCCAGTGGGGTGTCAAGTGCAACATATCAGGTTAAGCTCCTGAGCCTCTCTCTCGGGGGTTAGAGGCGTGCCAAGTGCATGATGCCGTCAAACAGTTAACATTGCACATAGCAATTAGCAATTTATTCAGCGACTCAGCCATATGAAAGGATTGTTCTCTTTCTGAGATTAACCTCGCCGACAGATGATGGGTTACTTTGGTGTCTAAAGTACAGTAGTGGGATGTCACCTACACGTGTGCTCCTATAAGGAATTAGGTCATCTTAGGGCGACATGGAGTCTTAAGACTACACAGCACATGGATCAGTAAAAGCTCTAGAATTCTCCAGTATGTGATAATTGGTCAGGGGCATCAATGTGCGCATGAGGCTGTTTCAAACAAAACTATTCCTATCGGGACCCCCGCCCTTCCCCCAACACATGCACACATCTGGGGTCTTACCGTCCCCCCACACACGTCTGTGCTCACTTCACCTGTTGTGGTGCGCTCACAGCTTGCGCCTTATTTGTCAAACCCTATCCCAGACAAGACATATTTCTCAATAGCACACAGATTGCTCTGCTCTGGGCCACACTTATTGGTGCCTATGGGTAATTGAATCTCTTTAGGACCCACAAGGGGAAGCTCTTAGATGGTTTGAAAGTGATTGATCCCATGGTTCTGTATCCAGGAGCATGATGGATGGTGTGCACATAGGAGAGGAATACGTTTCTGTCCACATTATTTCCTCTTTGTTACTAAATGCCATGGCTTCTCTAACATACCGACATGGACCCTTTATCTCTTGGTTCAGTAAGGCTTTGCCAAATAATTATTGCTTTAGTTTTATAAAGGAATGTGATCATTCCTAGTGGCAATACGTGGCTGGAGACCAATTTGAACACCACTGGAAAGGCCTCTTTCTCATCTATTTTCCAGTGCCTCCCGAGACTGTCGCAGACGTCTAGCAGCGTCAGTGAAATAGTATGGGCTTCCCGGACCCACTCGCAGTCTCCTCTGCACGCCGATCGCTAAAAACAATATTGGGCGCATGGCGCATTCAGGAAGAAGGGTTCCCCTTTGAGCGCGCCCTTCTTGAGGGGTGGCGGAGCAGCTGGCGTCTCCCAAGTGCGCGGACTGCAAACCTCTTGAGGATGCGGCATCTGTTTGCATACTCTCTGGGGTGCGGACATCATGGGAGACTCTGCTGTGTGTTTAACGTGCTGATGTACAGATGTCGTCGATCCATCGCACGCATCAAGTCGTAGAGAAGATCTGTGCCAGATTTACTGGAAATAAACTAATTGATTGACTTTGCCTGTCAAATGGCCTTTCTCAGCATGCCCAATCCTCCTCTTGCGACGGACATTTTCCTGGTGAATCGATGTTGGTTAAATTCTGTTGGTTGCAGTGGTATGAGAAAGTGCACTGGGCTGCTGGATTGTCTCTGCGTGCTCTACACCCCAAAGGATCAAGGTATGACTAATGCTAGCCCCTGAGTTAGGACGATAATTGGCCGACACAGCTGTTGCCTAATTTAGACATCTGGAGAGGGTGCAGCGACCCCTGCCAAATAAAACCCCGCAGGCCCTTCAGGCCTAGCAGTGGCATCAATAGCCTTTAACGTGCACTGACAATATATGGCTTCCAGCAGAATGTTTTCTTCTTTTAAGTCCATAGTTATGACATAGCTAGTGCTCATAGAACTGAAGCTGTTTCTTAGCGGGGAGGAAGGCGGACCCCTCCCTCCCCCGTTTTATCTGTCATGACAGCTCTTGGATGCTTCCTGTGGGGTGGACAGAACACATCTATATCTCTCGTTTGTTTTAGAAAAAGCGAGACGGGGGACAATTGACCGTTTGTGTGATGTTCAGCTCGCTCCTGGTCTCTTAGAGTTCTTGTTCTAGAAATCAAAATGTATTGATATAGCCTACAAGTTTATTGATAAGTCAATGTATGAAATCAAAAATCAGAGGTCAGAAGCACACAAATCTGTCAGTACCATGATTAATTTCAGAATTATCTTTTGTTCCCTTGTGCTGATCAATTAGAACAATTGTCATAAACCTTCATCAAGTGGAAACCTCCCATACAACCCCTTCCCTCTGCCCCCTCAAGTCTTCTCTGGTCTCTGGCCAATCGATGGGAGGTCTCAGAGTCCTATACAAAAGCACCACAGAACATTTATGCAGACAAAAATACCATTAAAAATGGATATGGATAAAATGATTACAAAATCCCTGCGCTCACCTGTTAGGGGGATATTTGTGTCCACCACTGTTTAAATGCATGAGTGACATCCCGGAACCCTTTCCATCAGGGTATCTGTTGCCCTATTGGTTGGTGATATATCTTCCAGGGAGTCATTCTGGAGGAACACAATTCTTTGTCACTCCCTCCTCATCCCCACACGCTATCTGGCCCTGGGGGGCCACGTTTTTTCCAGGGGTAGGCGGAGCACAGATGCGGCAGCAGCCCTCATGTCGCCGCAGGAGGAAATGGCTGACTACCTTTTTGGCTTGGAGGCGCCATTAACCAATTTGCCTTCCAGATGTCCGTTGGCGGGCGAGGGCCAGTGCTGCAAACCTCAGAGAGGCTCGACCACAGCCCCCTACATCTGGGCCCGCTGTCTTCTCTTCGAGCCAAGGGGTTTCTGTCCCACATTCACGGCAAGGTCGTGCGCCCCTCATAAAAAAAAGAAAAGTGAAACATTTGGAGCACAGAAGTAAATTTTATGTGTTA
Organism: Hiodon alosoides; assembly: GCA_025775065.1. NCBI lineage: Eukaryota > Metazoa > Chordata > Actinopteri > Hiodontiformes > Hiodontidae > Hiodon > Hiodon alosoides. The sequence goes on along the minus strand of JAOYSI010000011.1, from coordinate 2,543,698 downwards.
TTTGTGGTGGGAAAAACAGGCGAAAGTCTTCAAGACGGGAAAAAGGAACTGGATTTGTAATCTCCTCTGTGACACGCAGTGACCAAATTTTTAATTAAGCCCTATTCTGACTAAATAGGGGAGGTTTTTGTTTGCTACATCATGTGCTCAGAGAACACCAGCAGAATGTGTGAAATAAACTAATTGCAGGGAGAAACTAATATGAGGAGAAACATTAAAAACAGCGTTCTGTAACTATTCATAAAGTTTAACAGTCTATAAGTGAAACAACGCAGACTAGGGAGAAGAACAGGGATCCATTGTAAACCCACATATCATTTTTGTACATTTTTTAAAGAATAATTGAGGGATCCGTGTGCTGAAAAGCTGAATAAATTTGCCTCCACAAACAGGAGAGCTCCAGCAATGACAACAAAATGCAGATTTTCTTACTAAAACTTGGATGGGTCCCGCCTTGCTGCGGTCGATTCCACCACTAAAAGCACACCAGCGGGATCACGTGCTTCTCGGCGTTTACGGAGAACGGAAGAGGTGCAGAACACAAGAGTACCAGCTGTTCTCTCTGAAACGTCGCTAGCGCGTGGCGTGAGTGATGCAGAAAGCAGTGCGAGGTGTGAACTACTGGAAACTCACACGTAAGCGATGTGTGTGACCCTCTCACAGCGCACAACAAAGTTATTCAGTTACGAAGCTGCGTTTGGTGGTGCACTCGTGTCTTTCAGAATCAAGTCTCGTCACTCTTCTTCACAGCTTCACTGCCACCATTTTTAGTTGTTTTTTTTTCTCTCGATTTGGTCGTCTGGCCCCACCGCGAACAGAGAAACTCAATAGAACAATTTGTCAGGTCGGGCAGAAAGAAAGCTGTGGCTGTCCGGAGGGGACGAGTTTGGGTGGGGTGAGCCGCGGGCGGAGAGAAGCACGGAGGACACTTTGTCAGACGCAGCTCAGCCTCTCTCTGTCGCGCGCGCTGATTGATGATACCTGCGGCCGGCGGCGGCGCGCGCGCAGCACCCTCCTGCCAGAGTGAACATTTGCCTTGTGAAACGAATTCCCGGGAACGGGTCTAACCTACGCCAGCTGTTGGGGACGCGGCACCTGTGCCAACGGAGCTGGCTCTGCCCACTGGATCATCTGTTCCGGCACTTCCATCTGCATCACTTGTACTAATTCTCCCCTTCCTGCATCTGTACCTTCTATAGAAAGGCGTCCAACAATTCCGTTCGCAACGGGCCTGCCAACGGTGCCAGATGTTCGCGCTGTAAGCCCCCGGCTAAATCAATGTAGTTCTTTGCTCATTATTTGTGGCCCGGCACATTGCAAGCGGGCTTTTTTTCCCACACCCGCTCCTTGAGAGCCGTCCGTCGTCGTGACTGTGCTGGACGGGAGTGGTTTATGGCCGTTTTGTCTTTGAAGGATGTTGGGGTGTGTGTGTGTGTGTGTGTGTGTGTGTTGAGGGGGGTGGGCAGAGTCAGATGGTTCTTTCAACACGTCTTGGCTGATGGACGAGAGCCCTTGGAAACGCCAGCCTAGCTGCAGACGAGGAGGGGAGGCGCGCTCGCCAGTGGCCGGTCGGAAGAGAGAGGGAGCCAGCCACTCTCCGCCTGCAGCGAAAGACACCTTTAGAGGGCAGAGTGGGTTCCTGGGTGGTCCTGGGAGAGGGCTCCAAATAAACAAGACCGCTGACACGTGCAATGAGAGCAATGTGACCGCGACTCAGGGCGGTCACCATGAGGGCATCTGCCCTCGCCATGCGTGCGGCTGAGAGGATCCACCCAGATGGTGTTAAAACCACACAGTCTGTACCTCTCCTCGCGGCCCCACTTCTCCACCCCCTCCTCCTCCCCCCACGCCCTCACACATGGCAACCAACGTTTGGCTTCCGGCATAAACAACGACTGGCCGACATATATAACCACATTTGAAAACTACCACTTAAAGCATGGCCTTAATCATAAGTGGCTCTTCTAAAAAATTAAAACTGCTTTCATTGGATATAATTGCAGTATATTTTTGCATAATTACATAATTACAGTGGGCATCAGAAATTAGAGAACAAATAAAAGTCTTCACCTAGGATTCGTTCTATATGCAAACGATATAACAAACACGCAAACAATATTTCTCCCCATGAGACCTATAAACTTTGTACTTTTTTCTCCTTGATAAAAAAAGCTGTATTTAAAAAACCGAATGCAGGTCCAGCTGAACCTTGGCATTAATGGGTATTTCATCTGGAATGCTTAAACCTGGTGTGTTTCTAGTTTTGCCGTTTTTTGCCAAGTTTGCTGTCATTCAACAATCTGAATCCAAGCTCACTTTTGCGTTGAGCAATCCTTTATAGTTTCAGTAGTGGTTTGTCTTGTGTTTTGAATAATTATTTGGCTAAATTATAGGCTGAGTAGTCTGCTAAATCGATACTTTATCTTTAGAAGTTAAGGTTTGATTTTCAGCACAATAAACTTTCAAAAAATGTCTTTCTGCAAGCAAACATCATGAGGCTTATCTTATGGCTCAGTTAGAATTTTTCTTAACTTCTGGGTACAATATTCATTTAATTGTCAGCTAACAAAACGAAAGCTACCTCCTGTGCATACAGCACAATATGTGCGGTTTTAATACGTTTTATCTGTCTAGCTCAGGTTGTTGAAGTTGTTGGTGGTCTTTTTATGTGCCCAGAATGACATTTGTTTGCATGTTTGCCCTCAGGAATCACTTCAGGGAAGTTTGCTGTCCAGATTCACACTTACGCATTGAGAAGAACATGATGGTTATATTGGTCTTGGCTTCATGTTTTATAAAATGCAGTTACGATGTAGGACGATCTCTGCGTTTATCAGTAAAACAGTAAAACAATGCAATATTTTATCTTATCAGTATTATGTTGGCCCTAACTCAGAATTAAATACACAATTAGCAGTTAATTATCTGTTAGTTAGTATCTAATTATCTGTTAGTTAGTATCCAATTATCTGTTAGTTAGTATCTAATTATCTGTAAAATTACCAATGTGATGCCTCAAACACAATGCTACCTGTTGCCAATGTTTGAGAACCGTCCGTCCTTATTATGGCCTCAAGTCTGTGCCTTTTCCCAGCATGGTTTCTCTCATTTGTGTCCTGTATCTCTCTGTATACAGGCATCCGCTAAACTAATAAAATAAGACGCACAGCATTTACCATTTCACTGGAAAATACAGGAAAACACTTTCAGATAAAAAAAAGACGTTATCCCGTACTTTTCAGGACGATAGTTTATACAAATCAACGAAGACATTTGAGTAGCTAATTTTTTTCATTTGAATTTTTTTTGTCGATTTCAGACAGTTGTGCTGACACGTCTCGGCTCGTCGTTGCGAATCTTCTTGTCCACACGGAGTGGGTGAAAAGGTACAGCAAGTCTCCCGCAGTCGACTTTGAGATTCCCATCTCTTTCACACCCTACAGGCCGCACAAGAGGTTCAATGCTGATTGGAGGAGGCACGTCCCTCTCAGTGGAATGAGTTCACAGTCAGCGAATGACGTGATCCGGATTCAAATCTGCTCTGCCCGCACCTTTTCAAACTGAACCACTCGGGAGGAGGTAATAATCATCTCACCGTTATTGCGTTAAATACTTTCACACTGTAGCAGAGTCCATAGTGATTCTTCGTGGTTCTGTGCAACACGCCAGCCGTCGGAGGGATTTTGCCGGGATGTTCCTTCGGTCACATCGGAGACTTCAGGCGCCGTTCCGGCCTGAATTCCCAAAGAGAAGCTGACCGCGTGAGGAGCATATGGACACGCGTGGCCCCTGTGGTCTCTGGGTACACCTGTAGCATGGGGGACGCGGGACCTCTCTCATCTGGAGGCAGACCGTGAGACATATGCTCTCATCGCCGAGGGCTGACACACTTCGGATGGCACCTCTTGGATTGCCTCACCCCCCCTCCAAACCCCCATGCCCACCCATAAATGGGACTGTCATCAGGAAAGTGATTAACAAGTAAAGTAAACACGAATTACAGCAAGGCACTCAGTGCTCAAAGAAAAGGGAAAGGGGGAACCTTGCAGATTTAATATAATTATACTATCGGGTAATAAGATTATCCCAATCTGTTACTTATATTTCATATTGACCTTGGGTCTTCGAAGTAGTGACAATGGGTTGCACCTGTGGTTGCGCGGTTTCCAAGGCACCCGGTCCGAGTCACTGCGACCGGGCAGCCTGGCTGTCTGTGATTCGCTATTGCCCTCGCCTGCCCTTTAAGGCCAGAGAGGCCGATATCTGATCGCCAGTGGTAAGTGCAACTCTGCAAGTCAGATAAAACGCACAGGCACCCTTGGGATGCCCTGAATCGCTGCAGCTTGAAATCAGGGACAGAGCAAACAATCCATGAGGCTGAGGAGGGAGAAGCAGGGCAGGGGGATGTATTCCAGTTGCTAAAAATCAAACACAGCCTGCGATCCCAGATGTGTGCACCGCATCCCCCGTTCCCCAACGGGACCCCGGACGCCAATCCCAGTGGAGCCCCGAAAGTCAATATATTAGCGAATTGGTAAGACGTTAAAAGAGGCGGCAGGACTTTGTGGCTCTCCAGCTGTGCAGCGCAGTTCGGGAGGGGGGGGCGTCTCCTGCGGCTTCGCTCTGCAGCATAGAGAAAATTCCCCCAGCGGTTTCCAGAGAGAGCCAGCCAGGACCCCAGGGGGAACCCCGGGGAGTTCATCCTGATGCGGCGCTCGTACCACCCCCCCACTCCTAAAAGAGAGCGGCATCTGCTCATTGGCAGTGGACTACTTATCTCCCTTTCCAATTTCCCATGAAGCCTTTCAGGGAATGTCAACTGAGCTCGAGAACCACTGTTTTATCTCTGTTTCACATGAGGGGAGGGGACCCGAATGACTGCCGCTGAAAACACCCAGAGCAGGGAGAAAAGAAACAGGTAACGGGGGCCTCATCTGCAAGTCCCCTATAAAGTGGAGGCTTACATACTGGTTCTACATACTGCAGACCATGGGTTTATTACAGATTAACTACTCACAAAATATCGGGTGGTTGTGTTAGTTCACTTACTCACTAAAGGTTGAGAACGTCAGAAGATCAAGGTTTTCATCTTTCATTCAGCTACACATATTCATTTCTGATGGCGTGGTTATGCCCAAGGATGTCCTTGGCAAGGGGTCTGCGCTGCCTGTGTCGATTGAGTACTTAGTGAGTGAAGCCTTCGGAGACACAGCTGAAGAGTGACAGGAAGGCCAATCTGCGCTGTGGTCTGGCGGTGTCCAGCAGATCCAGCACCCCCACACCCCCGACATGTAGCTGGGAGCCAGGGTTCTGTGGCACGAGGTGAGATCTCTCCTGAGTGAAGCCAGGGGATGTTACGTAAGCCTCCCCGCTGGGCCATCAGCCTCTCCCAGATGTCTTGTGCAGGTGACAGCTGTGTTAGCCGGGAACTGCGAACGAATGGCCTCCCGGGCCCTGTGGATTCGGAGGGGGCGCACCTCACCCGCTTTGCGAAACCTGACCAGAGGCCGAGACTCATGCTGCAAGAACTCTCTGGTGTTTCTTAGAACTGACAAAGATTTTCAGAGAACATAGAAGGTCCAAAGGCAAATGTATTTACCCTCAATTCACTGCTATCTTGTGGACGTATGTCTGGCAAAAGGGTGGCCTTTAAGATTGTGAAATCATTGATGGTCAAATGCTCTAACTTATGAGAACCTCTCCAACATCCACCTTGATTAGCTTGATGACATCACCTTATGCTGGTCCATTTCATATTCCTGTAGCAATTAGATTCCATCGTCTAGAATAGAATAACGGTACTTGCCTAGAAATGTTTGATTAAATCATGCATTGGCATTATAAGATGTAATCAGATAATATCCATTATAATTCAGATTGTCTTCAACAGATGTTAATCTATTTCACACAGATTCCGATCCAAAAGTGGTTAACCTGTATGCAAAAAATAAAAAAATAAAAAAAATTGCTCGCATGTTTGAACTTTTGCCATCTTTGAAACATTTAATACATCGGAATGAGAACTAAATTGAGGGCAAACACGGTGGAAGCTACAGCTGCAGACCCAACCTGCGCAGCCCAGATTGGGCTGGCCTCGGGGAGAGCGTAGGGCGGGGGGAGGCGGTGTCACAAGGCCCAGATTGAGAGGCCTGGGACGGCTTGAAAAGGAAATCAGCCACTCTGGTGGAGACCTGAGTCCTTCCACTTCAGTTTTTCTGACCAGAAGTGTCCCCGAAACACACAAACACACATGTGTATGTGGGTCCGCAGAGATAAAACCTAGCGATAACCTGGCCCTAACACTCCAAGCGACCAAACCTCCGTGTTCTGAAAACACCTAGAACATCCAATCCATCCGTCCATTGGGGAAAATCTATGACCAGGGCCTGCTGCAAATTTGGTTGGTTCACGACAGCCCGGTGACCACCCACCCCGAGACCACTAATCTTATTGTAATAGTTGTGTCACATGTGATGCGTATGTTCACTTAACTGTTTGTTTGATGTTAAGCATTGAGGCTCACATATTACCTAAGATTTCTTACTCTCCAGAAATACAAACATGACATAAACATGGCTTCCACTTAGTTTCAACAGACACCCTTCAGGATCAGTACAATGGCTCACTAAACTATATGGACATCAACTTATCTGTGAAGATTTTTGTTTAAATATCAAGTTTTGTCCGTTAGAGGTTGTTTTTGTGGTTTGAAAACGTAAATACCCATCATATATCTGAATTTATATTTAAAAGAGGGCAATCGTAGCCAGTAGTGGATGTATCAAGCATAACAAGTATTTGTTTACTGTGAGACAACAGATTGTCGATACTGGTGAAAATGAACTTTTTATGAACTGCAGTATTTGGTATCAATACATTGACAAATATTAATCTGATTCTGTCATCTGTATCCAACAGTTAGGACAACATGTATTGGAGTTCACATTGCTGTTCTCAGTCAGTGAAATTATGGTTGCCTTATGAAAACATAGCAAACTAATAGGTTTAGCATCTGAGCAATCTAGGTGTCCATAGGATCCAAAAGTCTATGCTACGGGATCCTGACGTCAGTAACTTGGCCTAATTCTAAGAAAACACCACAGTAGAATAAAGATGGTGTAATATTTAATTATATTGTACATAGACATGGTTTGATGAGTTATTCTGTCCACTTACATTGTACAGAAATTAATTTAGCCATTGACCGGACTCCACCAACAGATGCTAGATATGAGAAAACTGTTTTAAGTTAGCCCAGTCGCTAGAGGTAACTTCGTAGACAAAAACATATCCTCCTCTCAAACACAGGTAAAAACAAAATAGGACAATCAAAGATTTGATGAAAAAATGTCTTTTTGCAGAATTCCAACCGACACAGATTGACAACCAGTGCAGGAAAAAGGGGAGGGCTGTGCACTCATGCAGTTCCCCGGACGGGCGCACATGATGCTGTCCTGAGCCTCCCCCGCTTAGCTGAAGTGGGGAGGAGCATTGGGCACTGGGACCCCGTGGTCGCACACTCAGCCGCCGCCAGCGCCCAAGGCCCGCCGCAGAGGTGCCGACTCGCCCACCTCAGGCCCATTCTGCCGCTTTGTTCTAACCAAGCTGGACCCCCCTTCCCCTCCTGGGCAAGCGGGCAGCCTGCCAGCTGAACCCGGGAACATTCCGTCGCACAGGCGGGCCCTACCAGATAAAGGGCCCAGGGCGCCCGGGGAAAACCTTGGGTCTTTCATGTGCGTCCAAGAGAAGGGGTCGGGGGGGGGGGGCCAAGTGGCTGTGCTTCGTGGAGGGAGGAAGCCAGGTAACGGAGGTACAGCTGCGGACAGACAAAGGGGGGGCTGTGCAGCTGTGGCCGCAGTCAAAGGTGCACAGGACAGCTTTTCACTGGGGGGGGGTTAAAAAAATAAGGACAGAAGTGTCCATTCTGGTTCACCTCACAGCGATCGTGTGCTAAATAAGGCCCAAGAGCAATAGAGGGCCAGACGAACGCAAAATAATTGCGATCCAATCACAGGTATGGTTAAAAATACAAAAGTTCCTCAGCTATCTTATTTTACTGTTGTTACTTACCCACCATAATCTAGAGATGTCTGTGGCACTGTACCTGCGTGTATATTTTCAGAAACGTATTTGTCAATATGTATGGATGTTTCAAGTGTGTGCAAGGGAATGCATAAGCGAGTGTTTGTGCATGTGTATGTGTGTAATAGTATGTGAGTTTGTCAGTCTGAGGGTGTTGCATATTTGTGTGTTTTTTGTGTGGGTGAGAGAGTGTGTATGTGTGACTTTCTGAATGTTTGCGTATGTGTGTGTGAGAATATGTGAGTTTTTTTGTGTGTGTGTGTGTGAGGGGGGGGGGTCAGAGAGTGGGTGTTTGTGTGTATAACTGTCTGAATGTTTGTATGTGTGTGAGTGTGTGTGTGTGTGTGTGTGTCTGTGTGTGTCTGTGTGTGTGCCTGTGTGTTTTGGGATGGGTGCCATGTGTCCGTGTGCACCTATGAAGCGGGTTGAGCTCCCCCCTGAGCAGGACAGACAGCTGATGGCAGAGGTTGGAGGGGCTCTGCTGGGCAGACCGTCCAGCTTGTGTGGGCCTCCACCTGTGTCACACACAGCCGAGCCTACACCTCCACCTTGTGAGATGCCGCCATCTGGGTCGGGGGGGTGTTGAGTGCAGCCAGGGACCTCAACAGGGACCATGTCAGCTTTCAGGCCCCCAAGGCCTACAAGTAAAGCCTGATTTAGGGGCACGCCCTCCAGTGACACCAGACTGGACTGTGATCGGGTCTCATATGGCGACCCATTAATTCGCGTTTGTTGCATTTCAACTTCAGCGCACTTAAAACTAAAATGCTAAACACCATGGCAAAACACAGCATTTATGATAAAAGTGTACATTTATGACAAAAGTGTACATTTAAATAAAGATGATTATTCACGTTGCAGCCCTTTGATCGAAAATCTGAACTTTTGCCAGGTTGTTAGTCGCAACCAGCAATTTTTGTTGTTTTGTTGTAAATACCTATTGCAAAGTGATGTGTGATAAGTTAAAGCTTATATTTATTTTTGTCATTCATATATATATTGCAAATGTCATTGCAAATGTAGGTATTTTCGAATGTTTAAATAATATTGTAATTTGTTAAATATATAATCCAGCCACTTCTATAGATGCATTTAAACAATGTATTGTACATGTTTTATTTGTTATTATAATCTTTTCTGAACAAACTATTTCTGGCTAAATGAAACCCATTTTATTTATGTAGGTTTAATTTTTGGATATACCTGAAAAAACGAATTTATCACTTAACCGTGCAGTCAATAAACAATTAATAAGAAGAGTTAACTTTGTTGCCTTGAACAGTAAACTTTAATATATTAATTTGGCTAATACCTAGGCTGGGACCAAATCAAAACTTTGATAATTCGTTGATCACATTCAATAAGCATTTTTTGAAAATCGTATTTAATATCGTTTTCTTTTTTCTCAGTATCATATTTATTGTACCTATAAAAAGAAATGTCTAAAAGCAGTTATGTAAGATGTGAATTGTGGGGTTTTCAAAGGTTTGGTCCCAGCCCAAGATAAGGTTGGAAACCATAAATAGTGAATGGTACACAATTAAAAGCAAGAGGCCATTTTTAATTTGAAGCGGGTTTTTTTTATAATTCTTGTGAAGTTGATTTATTCTGGGATACCATGAGATTAACAACATTAACAAAACTTTTACGTAAGTAACCTCGTCTCTGATTTTTACAAAAAAAAAAGATTTTGGTCACATCTGGCTTTTCTTTGGTTATACTATTCGGCAATCTGTGCATTTTAAAGTGTTTTGCCGACAGAATTTTAAAAAAAAAAAACCGAGGGAAGAAAACTCCTGGATCTAGGGTGTCCAAAAGTGCTAATTTAATTCGCAGTGACAAGGTCGGTGGCGTTGGCATTAGAGCACGTCCATCAAAGCTCATATCAAAATCTGCATTAAACGGTTTAATCAAATTGAACCTGATGCTGTGGACAAAAAAATTACGTTAACGGGTAATATTAGTTTTTCATAACATAACGTTTATTTTTAGTCATATTACATTTTACGTCAGCCAGCATCAATTGCGTTTTACGTTCAGATCGCTGCAATTCTTCAACTGGCCACACAAACGGCTGGTGCACTTCTACAAAACATAGTTCATCACAACGCGACTGACAGATTCAGAAATCGGAATCGTCGCGATTCCGTGGAAGAAGTATTACATTTACTCATATTAATATGAAAGATTATGATACAGAAGACACTACAATTATAGCTATATGAGCATGTGGTACAAGTATTGGCCAGTTTAATTCTACATAGATTTAAATTTGGAAGATGTATATCTAACAGTTTGAGAAAATGTTAGGAAATCTTCTAAATAGTGAAAAAGTAATGGCACTTCAGTAATGGCACTTCAATGTGAAATCACATTAATAGAATACAGTGGAAAAAGCAATATCTCCTTCAAAACGCGTGGCATAGTTTAAATATGTTTTATTTACACATCACAACTAAATGTCATCGTAAATAAGATATTCACAATCTGGTATATTAATAAAGATGTGCTAAAATGATATAATACACACCCTCAAGTGTTGGAATGCTATCAGGTTTTATAAATGACAGATAAAATGGCTAAAATGAGGAAATAAACCTGCCCTTTAAAACCTTAAACCCACACACTCCTGCAAAAAGTGTTTAAGTTTCACAACCAGGTAGAAACATATCGTGCTCCGAATTCTGTGTGTTTATTGCGCTGTTCAAATGTGGTTGCCTGTGGTCATCGCAAAAGTGAGTCCGCTGGATTGTTTTTCTGCGCCTTTCGCTCTCCGAACTCACGGTTGAAAGGTGCGTCGGAAACAGGAACAGCATCCTCCACCACAGAAACGGCCAGTTATGGTTCCCCACCACTCGAAGACAATGGCAACAGGAAAACGCAGCCAGCGTTCAGAACAATGAGACCCATTCAGCCTGCTTGTTTTTTCTTTTTCTTTTTTCAAACGGTTGGTTACCTCACCGAACGCGGTTTTTTTTTCACTCTGTCTTGGTGGGAAAATAATACTTTAACGACGTGTCTTACTGCCAATCACTTAGTTCCTCTACAATAACATTCCCAACACTTTGTATCAGCAGGCTACAGCTGAACAACAGCAGTATATTATCATAACCACCCATAGCTTGTTTTTATTGTTGTTTTGTTATTGGTAATATACTACATTATCTATCTTAGAGAATCTAGAGACTAGATTATCTTTAGTGACTGAAATAATTCATAATTATCTCAGGACTGATTCAACATAAAGCCTTAAAAATGAAAATATAAATGAAAAAATATCATGAAATTATGACAAAAAACACATAACCATTGGTGGGTTTAACAAGTCAACAATAGCCAAGTCTAGCCTTCTTATTGTGGCGCTGCCACAAATATTTGAATCTCCTATTGTTATCCTTGACAAAAAAAGGCCAAGAGTCACATTGTGACATCATCAAAGATAATTCTTACAGCCAGGTGACACCAATGTGGATTTAACAGACACTCATTTTGAGATCAGGGAGATAATTATAAATAAATAAAAAACTGTTCAGACTAAACAGAAACGGGTCCCAACTAGAAGATGAACTCAATTTAATGATGGTGGCTGGCACGGGGTAACTTCTTATTCCTTCACCTTTACCTTCACCAGTGTGATGCATGCTGCCCTGCTGTTATAATATTCGACAAAATGTGTCTTGTGGATAAAGTTCACGCCACATTTGGAAAACTCTGTGCATACAGAACATGCGAGATAGAGATTTGCTTAGGTTCTGAGACGGAACACTGCAACAATCTGTATATATCCAGTTAAGGCTGGCTTCTGCTGACATGTGGCACAATCGTCTACTGCTTTAAGACGTCAATAATATAATAAATCTATGCAATACATTTTTAAAGTATAAATATTTTTGCAAATCCATTTATTTACGGTTTTACATTTTTTACAATTGAGAGTAAACAAGCTTCAGATGACCACTCACTACCCCTGTTCAAGAGAAGCCACCAAGTAACTTGTAAAAATTTACTAAAGAAATACGAATTCAAATAAAATACGAAATGTATGTGAATGCATACACCGATCAGCCATAACATTATGCCCACCTGCCTAAAATTATGTAGGTCCCTCATTAACGTTTTCAGCAATTTGAGCAACAGTAGTTCGTCTGTTGGATCGGACCACATGGGCCAGCCTTCGCTCACCATGTGCATCAGTGAGCCTTGGCCGCCCATTACCCTGTCGCCGGTTCACTGCTTTTCCTTCCTTGGACCACTTTTGATGGGTACTGACCACTGCAGACTGGGAACACCCTACAAGAGCTGCAGTTTACCAGCTACTATGTAATAAAACATGTCAAACTGGGCACCAGCTTGAACTGGTCGGGCTGGAATTTCCAGCAGGGTACATGGGTTTTCAAAATGATTATGCTGGTGTAACATAAATTATTGTAGGACTATTAAGAAGATAAAACCGTGAACAAATTTTGTGTTTCAATTTCTATATATTCATTGTAAACATTAATAATAATTTATTTTACTTTTAAAATCGTCATGGTGCCAACAGGTCAGCTTTGCACACGAAAGCCTTTCCAGCAGAGGATGCCTGTTACAGTTATTATGTAACAGGAGGTTGCAGCAGTTAATTTTGATGTAAGAACGTATTTTAGGTAATTTGACAACCAATTAGAATGATAAATTATACTGTGTAGTGACATAGGAAATGCATAGATACATTTTTGTTCTAATTTCAATTTTATTTACGTGTCTATGTTTCATGTGCGGGTTTCTCTAGCACCACACATGACGATTTATAGGACCATCGCAGACCAATTATGTCTCCTTTCTTCGGAAACCCACCCGTTCGCTCGACTCTCGCGAGCGTTGTCTCGACGGGGAGAATCAGAGAGCAGAGCGGGGAGAGACACTGAAGATAGGAGAGATAGACGGAGGGACCAATCAAGACTGGCTAGTGATAGACAGAGTCGGTGGAAGAGAGAGGGAAGCCGTCCGAGAAGTAGCTGGCCGTGACGTCACGAGTTTTCCTGAAAGTCAACAACAAGCGGTAGCGGCAGAAGCACAGCGGCGGTGCCAGGGGCTGGAAGGAACTGCAGCCGTCTATCTTGATCATTACTGCCATTAGTATTACTCCTCATCCGAAGCAACGGCTACATCAACACAGTTCTTGTCTGTATTATTTTTTACGTTGCTGGGCTTTTCGCATTCATAATTCTCACTTAAGGAAGGTGTGAGCTTACAGGGAGGCTGCAGAGGCGAGGGGGAACCCATTGGTCTCCCCATCACTACCCGCGTCAGGTAATAAATAACAATCGAAATTGTAATAATATCACGAATCGATTGTGGCGATCATTGTGTTTATTCAGGAAATGTTGTACTTGAACCGGGTCCTCTATACACATTATGATGGGTGGAACGGTTGCTGACGATGCTGTGGTTCCTTAGCAAGCTAGACGGCTAGTTGCAAGTATTACTGATGGGTGGCTAGGGGTGCCTAGCTAGCTAGATGCTGCACCGAGGAGGCAGCGAGACAGGAGAGACGGGAGGAGGAGGTGGAGTTTTCTGGCTCTGGCCTAGTGCGTGCTTATTGAGTCTCTTCCCGTCCTCCTCAATTCCACACATCCATATTTTGATTATTTTTGTTAATGTGCAACTCTGGACAATTCCCAAACGCAGTCGTCATTGCAACGTTATTCATTATAGGTCGTGTACATTTAGGTGTTACATCGCTCAATTGACGTCGATAGCGTTATTGACAGCACGCCGTTTTATGTCATTAGCCTGCTAGCTAGCTTGCAGCTAAGCGTGTTCATGGAAGATGATGCAGTAACATTTACAGTATCCCTGCTAATGCGATGTATTTCCTACCTCACAACACGGCCGCATGGTTTCTGACATCGATTAATGTCTGGTATCAGGACATTCCTGCTTATTATTTTTATATAACAGAAAATGACACCCCACCCATAGAACAAAAGCCCTTGTTTGTTTATATAATAGGTATCAGGCTGGCTGATGTTATTGAAACAATGCATTCACCATTGTTTCGTATTTTAAGGCCTTAAACGTTTATGGCAAAAAGATGGGGGAAGAATAAACAAACCGATGGTTCTAATGTCAGTTAGTGTCAGCCATTATTGTTATTCTATTTTCCTATTTATAGTGAGCTAGCTCGCAAGACTCAATCTAGCCGGCACTTTTCCCCCCCAGACTGGGCAGCAGAAACCCCCTTTCTTTTGGAAGAAGACTACATTATCAAAATGAAGCGTGACCACCCCACCCCCATTTAATCGACATACCGATTAGCTTTTTATGTAATTAGGTGGTGCTATTGCTTTGAATCCATTTATTTTCCAGGATATTGCATAATTCCAGTTATTGTGAATACATGGGAGACGGTGATATAACACTAGTAAGGATCCTGTACAACGGCACGACTGATGTCGCCAATGCACGCACAGACAAGATAGAGCGAATTAACATTCAAATAAAACTCACAGGGATCCGAACGTCTTTTATATCAAGCCCTAATACGAAAAAATGCCATACTATATTATTCTATTCAAAACATCCCGTTACCAGACCATGTATAGATGCTGAACGTCACGCTAGTAAGGCATGCGTTGTACCGCTAGCAGCGTCGCCAGTGCAGGCCGATGCAGTTTAATATTATGTGCGTGGCAACCCTTGACATTCAACTATTGTAGAAACAAATTTTTTATAAACCCAGCTATTTTCATACAACGATTCGGGGTATCACAAACTGTTTCACAATGGTGGTTTATACCTAGAACATATTTAGAGATGATTCTGTGCGTCCTTAACCATAAAAAATGTTTATACCTTGGGCCATTTTGTAAGTATTTTAATGCTAGTTGAAAAAGTCTAAAAATCACACACCTGATTATGTCCACATCTAGGCATCTAGAGGAAAATCACACACCTGATTATGTCCACATCTAGGCATCTAGAGGAAAATCACACACCTGATTATGTCCACGTCTAGGCATCTAGAGGAAAATCACACACCTGATT
>JAOYSI010000011.1:2500260-2512974 GCA_025775065.1 Hiodon alosoides | reverse complement strand
GTCGGGTAAAGGTTGATAGGTGCGCCAGCTCCAGCGGACGTCGGGTAAAGGTTGATAGGTGCTCCCGCTCTAGCGGACATCATTATGGCGGGTGTCGTCATGGGGCCGCGTGTCGTCATTATGCCGCGTGTCGTCATTATGCCGCGTGTCGTCATTATGGCGCGTGTCCTCATTATGCCGTGTGTCGTCATCGGGCCGCGTGTCGTCATTATGGCGCGTGTCCTCATTACGCCGTGTGTCGTCATCGTGCCGCGTGTCGTCATCGGGCCGTGAGTCGTCATTATGGCGCGTGTCGTCATCGGGCCGCGTGTCGTCATTATGCCGCGAGTCGTCATTATGCCGCGAGTCGTCATTATGGCGCGTGTCGTCATCGGGGCGCGTGTCGTCATCGGGGCGCGTGTCGTCATCGGGGCGCGAGTCGTCATTATGCCGCGTGTCGTCATCGGGCCGCGAGTCGTCATTATGGCGCGTGTCGTCATCGGGCCGCGTGTCGTCATCGGGCCGCGTGTCGTCATTATGCCGCGAGTCGAATGAGTCAGGGAGTGTTTTTTTGGTTTGCGATTTCAGTTCAGCAGCAGGCGATTCACGTACGACTGACGCTTTAACCCTTTGTACCTCCTTCACCCCAAAGAACACGCTGGGCATCCCCCCACGTGATTCTACACCCGACGTCCTGTTACCATGTCAGTGTTTCCTTGCCATAAATAGGCAGGAATAAGAACACTAGGAACAAAGTAAAAAGTTGCATTAAGAAAATGTATAATTTTCGCCAGAATCATTTTGACAAAATAAAATAAAAAATAAATGCGAACAAGTGTCAGAGTTCCTCAATCGAAAGTAGAGAAAGGAGAGGCGGTTATTGATAAAGAAGGAGTCATATCGCGACCCGTTTCCAGCCGGAACACAAATAAGTGTTTGCGACGGGAAAGCAGAGATGCCTCGTTTGGTAAGAACAGGGTAAGAAACACCCCTTTTCACGGCAAAGCCTTGCTTTGGTTTGCAAATGTCGGTAGCATACAAATCTAGATTTCTGAAAGATTTTGTGTAATGGATGAGCTGGTGTTTGATTATGTTTTACATACCCTCGTCCAGATGTGTCTCAGGATTGGCTAAAATAGAGAGGCTGGGTAAAATACAAGCCTATTAAAAAAGGCTTCCAGCTGTGCCAACAGTCCAGGTAAATGTACTTGATATACATTTTCAATTTCCAGGACCCTAACCCTGGACTCTAGAGGGTAGATCAGACTTAATTTACGATTAATTTACGATCTTCTGATTCCAATGTGAGCAAATCTCCATAATGCTTCTTTTGCTGTTGTCTCAAAAGTAAAAGCTCTAAATGCATTTATAAGATAAACTCACGATTTTTCAGACCTTAGCCTTCCCATTCAATATTTTTATTACTTCTTCTCATTTTACTGTAGTTTTTGTTTAAATTTTCTGAATGAATAAATTTAAGATGTATGCGATATAGACAGAAATTGTATTGTAGATGTTAGACAACATAATCAACTTTTAAAACAGCACGTTTGATGCCAGTTTCCTCTCGCTGTGCTCAGATCTTCTGAGCGGAGAAGAAACCGCTTTGCGCCAAGACTAAACTGAACCCAGGACGCCTGAGGTTTTAGTCTGCATTGCGGACATCGGCTCGTTTGAGCCCTAAACGTCGACAAAAAAAGCAACCCGTACTAGATGTTAAAACGTGCCCCGACAGCCCTGATCCGCAGACTGGCTGCACTCCGCGGCTTTTCCCGCTGGAGCCACAGCAGCGGCTCAGACAGACAGCGGCAGGCAGGCCCCCTCTCTCCAGTCTGTCAGCCCCTGAGTGCCGCAGCGCTGTTGACACCCCTGTAATCTCGCTATTGATTATTTAACAGAGCAGTCTGGAGTGCCAGAAGTTTTGTATGGTAATTCGGGATGACCAGCTGTTCAGCAGATGTTGTTTTCGGTTACTTCAGCCTGTAAGGGTTAAGCATGCCGCTGTCCTTATAATTCATATTTGACCCCGCCCCCCCCCCACCCTCCTCCATCCGTCCTCCGTCTATATCACTGTTGTTTTCCACACGCGCTTAAAGCCTGCTATTATTGCCGCTTTTGTTGTTTATGAGTATGATGTGGAAAAACTTAATTTCTAACTGTTTTTAAATAATAGCAGTGGGTCAATGTTTGTGAATATTTCAGGGTAAAACAGAGTTTTTCACCAGTTTTTTGCCACCTCTATCCTGTCTCAATTTACATTAAAGAATACTCAACGTTGGCTGATCTTCGCACCGGCAGTGGGAGGGAAACTGACATTCAGTAAGCAACTTGCGTGGCATTAAATCATCTTTGAAAAACCACGCCTTTAGCTCATGTCTCGTCTTCGATTTAAACGCCGACCCCTCCCATCTAACTAACAGGAACCTTTCTCATCACCATGACTCACTACGAGGAAAGCAGTGGGAACCAAAGGGATTATTAAGGCAAACGGGTTTTAACCGTGTGAAAATCAACGTGCGCAGGTCACACTGACACAGAGCGAGCGAGTGTTTAACCACGTTCGAGGTGGAATCGGCGCGTTTCGAGCTCTGAAGGATATGGTGGGATGGCCTGGTTCTTGCTCTGACCAACGGTGGCGGGGTGACCATAATGCTCTGAAGATTGCTTGAATAACCCATTTCCTCTCCATTTTTCCCCCTCCGCAGGAGAGTACATTAAGAATTGGAGACCGCGCTACTTCCTGCTGAAAACGGACGGCTCCTTCATTGGGTACAAGGAGAAACCGCAGGATGCAGACCTACCTTACCCTCTCAATAACTTCTCTGTGGCAAGTGAGTCTCGCCACCGCCCCCTTCAGGCAAAATCACACCAACTGCATGCATGATTGCGGGTGTCAATGTTCTTCTGAAAGCTGGATCCTTCTGGATTTTTGATCATGGTTAGTGTGTCAGGGAGGCGGGGCAAAAAGTTTGATGACAGGCAGCGCAGGCCGGTGTCCGCTGAGGCTCGATCCCGCCGTTATGTCTGCTGAGGCTTAACCTCAGTCAGAAAAGCACCTCTTCACGTGCATTAACAGTATTTTCATCGGGGTGATGATAAGCTTGGTGCCCCATTTTGTATCCTAACCGTAATAGCCTATTATAGCAGATCATAACCAGAGATTACACTGATCAAAGTCTGCTGAGATGTAGTATTTAAACTGCAGTATTTAAATCGATTGGCAGTACTGAGCTGTTGTTTCGGCGTTCATTAAATTTTTTAACACACGACACATTGTCTGGGCCATTGCCTGAATGTGTACCTATTAAAAGCTGCATTAGTTTCTCTGTGTAAACCTTTTCGTTGTTTATCAGATATTTTCTTAATTTTCCAAGTTAAATTTGATATTTAAAAATAATTTAGTCTACTTTAATGTATGTAAAAATATACCTATTAATTTAGAAGCCGTTTCAAAGCTGTCTTATCATATAAAGTTTTTTGTATACTTACATACACTCATACTGTCTTATCTTTTATCCGAGACGGAACATTTTACCACAGACGTTTACAGTGATTAATTTAAACAAATAATTGCCTAATACATTTCTGTTCTGAATTTAGGCCTTCCTGTATACGTTTGTTTTAATGTGTAATTTAATTTGTTTTGATAGATTTTTTCCATTGTCTTCACAATAATTCCATATTCTCTATAAATGCGTGGATACTAAAGGACTAAATCAATTGTGAAATGGATTGATGTTGCAAATTTGCAAGTACATGGGGAAACTCCTAATAATATTTAGCAATAATGATATTACAGTGTAACTGAACTAATTTTAACAACCATTTAAATCCTGAAACCAATGAAGATCATTTAATCAAATGGTCACATTAGTGCTGTCAAATGTTGAGATTTTAAATTATTTAAATTATTTTTTGATTGAATAAAAAATTAATTAATGGTGTGATAATATTTTTAGTGTGCAATAAGAGTGTATAATAACAGTGCATATATGTCTTATACAGTCTGATTGCAGCATTAGCTAAATTGGCTGTTATTATTCCAACCCAACTCCTGCTCAATTTTGAGCCCCGGTTTTTGATTTGTCTCCTCTGGTGTGATCGATTAATTCCCAATAACATATTTAAATAAACAGTATCTTTTCATGGAAATTTAAATTTAAATTTGACTTATTTTTATCAAATCTGCTTTTGCATTTGCACTCTCAATCAATATCTCTGTGGTAAAGGGGCTTTAGCTGTAGTAGGTATAGGGTCCTCTGACCTGCCCCCTGTGATTTATACCTAACGATATCCACCATAAAAATATACTGATAGTTCTCTACAGTGAAGGTTTCACCTACAGAGGTTTTTACTGAAGTCAGAAGGCGTGCGCTGTTGGGCGGATTGCGAGGAGGAGGAGTAGGAGGAGGAGGAGTGCCAGGGGGGGCTCAGGCCTTCTGTGTGGATCGAGCTGAGCTTCAGCACAGTGTCCAATCACAAGGCGCTGCCAGGTTTTAATCTGAAAGCTGGAGTTGTGAGGGTGGCCGTACATCTGGCCCTGGCCGCTTGGCGAGTGGGGAGAGCGCTGCCACATCTGTGATGGAGAGCTGCTGCACGTCCAGACGGCGCTCTCCCTGCCAACACCCTTACCCCCATACCCCTGGCCTCCCACACCGCCGCGCCAGACCGCGGACAGGCCCAGGGAACGCGCCGTGCTAGGGCACAGTTCAGCATAACGGCATGCACTTAAACGTTGCAGAGGCATGCATTTATTTGAAGAGATGTTGGACGAATTTCGGTATGCGTTTCTTTGAGTGCAGAGGGGAAACGGCTCTCTTATGCTCGTTTTTTTAATTGTCTGAAGTCCAGAATTCGGACTGGTTTGTGCTGCCCATGACATCACCATCATCATCACTCCACTCCGTGGTTCTACAGTGAAAATAGGGGAATCTGAGAAACGCAGGAGAACTTGTTGGTGGTCCATGGTTATTGCTGTTACTTTTCTCCACCCCACCCAGTTTAGCGCTCATCTCATAAGTTACAGCTAGCACGCAAGAAAAAACACACAGTGTTTGCCCATAAAAAGCAATGCGAATGACGTTTGTCAGCAGACCTCCTATGAAGGCGCAAGAAAGGATCACCCTGTAAAACCGTTCTTTGGAGCTGGACCCAGTACCAAGAGTGTATGGCATACACATGGATTTGTTTTTGACATGCACATAAAGTATGAACACTGATATTCGTAGTAGTGCAGTGAAGAAGTTAGAGTTTTCAACTTTCAACTAAAAATTCATTGTTATTTTCCTCCTCAGGGTGATTTTACAGTTAGAGCTGGACTTTCACAGGCCCTTTTTCTTTAAGACTGAAAGGGTAAAAGTCACATTTGCAGTGCAATTTTCTTACTGTTATAAATAAGCTAAGCAAGGAATTAGTTGGCAGTGCCTTCTCCCATTCTACTCATCGATAAAGGAGATTAGAAATGTTGGCACTGTAATTTTTTCCCCGCGCTTAGATGGCCGCTGGGGTGGATGTGATGGCAGTCAAATACGATTTGACTGCCATCACATTCATTTAGGTTTTTGTGAGAATACAATAATCAACAACATCGCAATCAATAACATCGCATTAATTTATTGTCGGTAAATTGTTTCTAAATTGATCATTTTCTTAATGAAGGCATAATCCACTATTTGTTTAAATAAACAGATTTTTTGCATCCTGCAAAAATAAGTAGTACACATATCTGCGTAGCACTTACGCAAACCTCTGTGTTAGTGTGTATGTGTGTGCATACACACACAATTTTTTTTTACTGTAAAAAAATATTCTTTACTTTCACTCACTCTAAGGATGAAAGCCATCTTTGGAGTCCCTGTTTTTTCCCTCCCATCAGTGCTCCTTTTTAGTTGCTCCTCAAAGTTGAGTTTTGGAATTAGAGGTGCATGAAAGTCAGAAGCAGCTGATGAGATGTGTGAGTGGTGGAAGTGACAGCTTCTGGGTTGTTTAATTGCTGCGTCTGGGTTTTCTTTTTAGCGGTCGTAGCTTCGAGCTATACTCATCGTCTGTGATCAGATGCGGCGAGGCAAACAACAACCGTGCACAATCTTTTCTCTGTCTCCCCCCCGGAATGTGTCGCGTTGTGTCCCGCTCTGTCGAGAACTCCGTAATGACATTGTGATTCAGGCCGGTTTTCAGCGCGCAGTTTGACATTAAAGTTTATCCTTTTTTTTTTTTCTTTTTTTTTAGTTTTGTTCTCAGCTTTGCGGTTGGAGGTATGTGCATGACCCATGCTACATTATCATTAACCTTCTTTTCTATAATTAGGCTACCCCATGCTATTGTTGGGCGGAGTTGGCCAATCGAGGGACCTAGTTGTGAGTTGGTAATCAACTGAGTTCCCTTTAGCCTGTTGGAAGTCCTGCAGTGATGTTAGTGACGCCAGAGTTTGCCAACTTTCCTCTATTGTCGCATGGAGGTTTAGTGTTTGTGCTACCTGTGTTTTTGTTTTTGATGTGTGCACCAGAATCTGGCAGCAAAAAAAACAGCCGACTACGCCAAAAAACTAGACGTAATGGGTGTCGCAGCTACACCGTACCTACACAGCTGACTGATTAGGGACCGCAGGCAGCTCCATCTGCATAGCAAGGTCTCGTTTAGGTGACCTTGTACGTTTAAGAGTTTGTCGACCAGGACTCTTCTGCTTAGCGTGTCGCTAACTACATTACATGGGGAGTTCTCTGTTATCGACATGCTTAGGAGGGACTGACATCGGCCATATTTTGTTTCCCCTTGACAGGTCTCCGAGCGCACCTTTTGATTACACGTGATTAGCTGCGGAAAACGCCACAGATATTTTAGCAAACGAGCGTAACGAAACGCACCACATGTGTTTCAGTAAGTACAGGGGATACGGGCCGGAACCGAGAGCTCTCGAGCACGCTAGGTTTGCACGCTATTGAAACCGGGTAAACCGACGGTAAAGGGCAGTGATGAATAACTCTCTCCTCGAGCGGAGGTCGACAGGAGGCTGGTGATGGGAGTCCAGCGGGCCTTTTCTCAACAGAGGCAGTGTGAAATGGATATCGGCGCCGGTGCCCAGAATATATGGGGAACAGAAGGTGGGCCGAGTGGACATGTGGACCACGCGGTGTGAACATTTCTCTCTCTTGCCCCCCCCCCCCTCAGAATGCCAGCTGATGAAAACCGAACGACCAAAGCCCAACACATTCATCATCAGATGTCTACAATGGACCACGGTGATCGAGAGGACCTTCCATGTGGACACTCCAGAAGAAAGGTGGGCCCTCTCGCTACCCACTTCCCACCCCCCACCCTTCCCCTTGCCCCTGTTTGCTCAGGTGCGGTACGGACATTATGCAAAGGTCTAAGCCCGTTTGGCAAGAAGTAAGCCCTAATAGGCCACGCGACACCAGTTTCTCTGAGTTTCTCAGGTGTAATGACGTGTCTGTGTGGTAACTGAAGGTTAGTGACACATTTCAGATGAGGGAGGGTGATCCTCTGTGATCAAAAGGTTTTTCTGTCCTATCAAACAACTTTAAAACGTCTTATCCTATCGATACCATTTTTTTGCATTCAGACTTGGTTTCAGACGACTTCCAAAAAGGGCAATCTGAATAAAATCTGATGCTACAGTCTTCCTCTGTGGTTGCACTGTTCTGCCGGTAGTCTTCCCGATGACCTCGGTGGTGACATTCGTTAGTGCGGAAACAGTCGGTAGCGGGAGAGAGCGTTTGAGGCACAGAAACCGCCATTAAACAAACAAGGTGATTAAACAGCCATCGCTATCAGTGGGCCCACAAAGCAAGCGCTCAGGTAACGTTGGCATTAATTATCCAGCTGTTTCCCTGGTCAGGAATGGAAGGCGTGCTTAAATTTAGGTAGCGGAAGCTTTGCTCACAGAACAACCAGCCCTGCGCTTCCAGAGCCAGCAGGGGGCACAGTGTATTTTACAGCAATATACCCTAATTGTTTTTTCCCCCCACTGTTGGACTTTTCCACAAGATTTGGTTATAGTGTACTGCAGTGCTTAAACTTTATGTTGTCATTAACAAATTGCTAAGCCGATGCCCTTACCCGGAGTTTTACACTTTCATACATGCATTCACACTTCTGGATATTTACTAAAGCAGTGTATGTCGCCTTATTCCAGAATACAGCGCCATTCCCACTCCTGAGATTTTTTATCTGTAACCTCCAGAACACCCATTGGACATAATGGAAGTTTTTCAGTAAATAGTGCTAACTAGGGGTGTGTAAGTTTGCTTCTAGCATGGCTGTTCATTATAATGTACCCAGACATTAGGTAGGGTTTTTCTCAAAACGTTTCAGTTAGGGTCTTGTATCAGTTCTATTGGAGGTGTTTAGCAGACACACTGGGTGGTTATTTAATGAGAGCGCATGCGAGCGCACTCAAACAAGTTTTTTCAGCTGTTGGCTGATCACAAAATTTGGGCCTAGTGCAAACGGGGCCCTGTGTTTTCAGTTTCCATCTAAATAGTTTGAAATGCACGTATGCAATTAGCTCCCGCCATCGACCACAGGCAACAAGCTCTAATGAATCCAACAAGTTCTTCTGGGAAGATATAGCCGAAGCCTATAGTTCTGTGCCAGCTGGAGATATTGAATAATTGCGCAGTAAAATATATTTAGGGCTGAGCTTGTAATCAAATCAAATTATCGCCAAAATCGTTGCTTATTTCACCTTTCTGCTGTTACCATGTTTGATAGAGGATCGGAAAACTTTTTTCGCCCTCTCTGGAGAATAAATGAGTTTGTTTTTCAATGTTTTATTCCAACGGTTTCTTTCAGTGATCTAAGCCGAGTAATGACAAAACATCCTAGATGTAGGCTAGGTGAGGGGTTCCAAGTACTGGGTATATCAAATGTTTAAGGCTAAGTGAATGGCTTTAAATTACATGTGGAGAGGAGATAGAGAAGAGAGCTTTTCCTGTTACTCTCCCCAGTTTGAAGATTGCGGATATCCTTCCAAATCTTGACTGGTACAGCAAGTTTAACCGTTACCTGTAAGTTTGGCTCTCTTCCTCGATGGCCACAGGGACGAGTGGACAGACGCCATCCAAATGGTGGCCGACAAACTCCAAAGACAGGAGGAGGAGCGGATCCAATGCAGCCCCACGTCACAGATTGACAACATCGGCGAGGAGGAGATGGACACCTCCACCAGCCATCATAAACGGAAGGTAGGGTGGGGGAGGGGTCAGGTTCCCCCACACACAGCCCTCTCACATAGTGCTCTGAAGTTCCTGGTGGGCCTTCTGGTGAGAACCGCCACGTGGCTAACTTTGGTTCATAATAGCGGTTTGGGTTTTGTCTTAGTTGTACATTCTCTTTTTTGTACGTTTTGCTTTGAAATAAACCACTTCCTGCATCTCTCTCAAGAATGTCACACCTTGTCCGTGTATTGTTTCAGACAATGAATGACTTTGACTACTTAAAATTACTGGGAAAAGGCACTTTTGGGAAAGTTATTCTGGTGAGGGAGAAGGCCAGTGGGAAATATTACGCAATGAAGATTCTGAAGAAAGAAGTCATCATTGCAAAGGTTAGTGTTACGCCTGCATACACATGCATTGAAATCTCAGTTTACTGTGAATTTTCACAGTGTGAAATTGTGAAATATTTGCCTGGTTAAAATTTTCTGCCTATGGATGTCTGATGAGAGTTAATGAGAAAATTATGTTCTTTATTCCAAGATTATACATACATTTTTGGTATGAATATATAGTGTGTTGTAACATATTAGATGCCATATGTTAAAAATAATTTTAACCTAGACACACTGTGTCAGTCTGTTTAGTAGTATTTAATTATGTTTGGTGATTTTCTGTTAATGGGCTATTAAACAAAAAAATCAAGATTGTCCCATATGATTAATTTACTATTTGATCGCCTGTGTAAAATCAGGCCTTTTTCCACAACATCCGTTCTGTCTCTCCCTCAGGATGAAGTGGCTCACACTCTTACGGAAAGCAGAGTATTAAAAAACACTAGACACCCTTTCTTAACAGTGAGTATATTCCCAGAAACAGTGGCTCATTCAGACATGCGCACATTCGTGCACACACACACACACACACACACACACACACACACACACACACACACACACACACACACACACACACACACACAAACCTAACGCTGCATGTTTTGATTGTATGTTCATGGTACCCCTAGAGACTAATTATAATTCAGTGAATAAACTGTTATAAATGAACAGCCCAAATGTATCTCTGCATCTGTTGAGAAGTCACCACAGAGAAGTAATTTTAGTGACACTCCAGATGCTGTTGTGAGATGCAAAACACACACGCCAGGTTTAGCAAAACAATTAAGGCACACATTTCAAGACGGCTCCTTCCACAGTCCCTTCTTTTTTCTCTCTTCTCTTTCCGTTTTTCAAAGTCACAACTGAGATTCTAGAAACAGAACAACTGTTCCGCCAGTTTATTCGTCTTTTGTTCTGAAGGAAAACTGCTTCACCTTGTAAAATCATATAGACTTCTCTCCTGCGCCATTTTTATTTCAAAGTGCGGGGATGGAGCGGGCGGTGTGAAATCTCTTCTTCAGGTGTTTGTTGTTGTTTTGTCTGATGGTGGTTTTCTTCTCGCCTTTACAGTCTTTGAAGTACTCCTTCCAAACTAAAGACCGCCTGTGCTTTGTGATGGAGTATGTCAACGGGGGCGAGGTAAGACGTCCTCTGCCTCGGCGGGACGTTTCGTCTCAGTGGTCGCATGAAGTTTTGAAAAATTTCTGGAAACGATTTTAAAAATGTAAAAAAATTGTTCCTCTAAAATATAACCTGAACCTTGAATCAGCCAAATTATATGTCCTTTATTTATTATTACAATGAAAAACATGTGATAGGCTGTTTATCATTGGGTTTAAGTTTAAGTTTAAAATCAGATTATTACGAGTGTTCACGAAGGCTTGATGTTAAATGAAACTTTGGTGGGAAATTTGGCGTGGATTTTAGAAATCTGTTTGTGGATAATGAGTGGGCTTGTTGTGTAAAGAGTAAAACAGGCTTTAAGCCTATCTCTGTAAATCTCCTGTTCCTTCACCATTTCATGGCCAGGTGAGTTTATAACCGACCGATTAATCAAGTTCACGTCTGCAGTGCAGCCTATCCGTCATCATTGACGTTGAAACGCCCACTAATTATATTTCTGTAATAACGTTTGTGGTGTATGCTGTGTTGAGTCATTACATGGTTTATGATCTGCGTTTGCTGTGGGTGTATAGGAGGTTCTACCACATCTGCTAAAGTGTGGCAGCTTAGTTCTGAAGAATACGACTTTGTCATTTAGGATAAATCTTTTCTTGGTGTTCTCTGTCACAACGCTCTTATCTGAAATGTTAAAAGGTGACAGGTGAGCTTGTCATTTAATCA
Source organism: Hiodon alosoides (assembly GCA_025775065.1). NCBI lineage: Eukaryota > Metazoa > Chordata > Actinopteri > Hiodontiformes > Hiodontidae > Hiodon > Hiodon alosoides. Next base: position 2,501,579 of record JAOYSI010000011.1, on the reverse strand, counting down.
CGGGTTAGATGCTCCTCATTTCCTGTTCCCGTGGGTCAGATGGCCCTGGTTTCCTGCCCTGTGGTTCAGATGGCCCTGGTTTCCTGCCCTGTGGGTCAGATGGGCCTGGTTTTCTGCCCCGTGGGTCATTTGGCCCTGGTTTCCTGTTCCCGTGGGTCAGTTGGCCCTGGTTTCCTGCCCCGTGGTTCAGATGGCCCTGGTTTCCTGTTCCCGTGGGTCAGATAGGCCTGGTTTCCCATCCTGTGGGTCAGATGCCCCTGGTTTCTGATTCTGTTTGCGCCTGGCCAGAAAACACATTTTGAGGCTGCGCTGGGGACGGGTGATGTCTCGTTGCTGAGGGGATCTGCGGGACCACCTGCCTGTGTGTGGAGCACATCTGGCTCCGGCTCCCTGGGCACTAGCTCCCCACCCCTCATGTTAGCACGGAGATAGTGAGCTGACATGTGGTGAGGAACGTGACTTACTCATTCCATCACACATCTGTTGGCAGTTGATCGCCGGCTGGGTTGTTCACCAGGGGCCCGACGAGGCCCCAACCCTGCCGCCGCACAGGCAGGGGCAGGGGGGAGGGCGAGAGTGCCGGCAGTCATGGACGAGTGTCATGATTGACTTTGGGCTGACATAGCTCAGCTCTGTCTTGTCTAACCATTCTCCTTGATTTTGGGCGTGAGGCATGCGTGTAGGTCTGGAAGAGGCATTGGGATGCTGTAGTCGGGTTGGTAACTGCGTAAGCAAGCCGAGATGTTGACAGGAGATGAAAGCCAGCGTTGCGTCTGGCCTCTTTGAAGTAACCTTCTTTTTAAATGTTTTTTGGGACTCTCTGAAGTGGTGCACACATGCGGTGCTTGTCGGTTTTCCCGTAATGCTGAGTCGAGTTTTGTGTTTATGGAGAGATTTCCGAAACCCAAATCACATTGTGGAAAATCAAGTTTTCATTTCCTCCCCAACACAGCCACCACCATGGGGCAGACCCTAACGAAGCCTTACTCCCTCCACACCACTGCTAACACCTCTGATGCGTCCTGATTCTCTCCACACCAGTCCCAACAACTCTGATGCGTCCTGATTCTCTCCACACCAGTTCCAAAACCTCTGATGGACCCTTACTCCCTCCACACCAGTCCCAACACCTCTGATGCGTCCTGATTCTCTCCACACCAGTTCCAAAACCTCTGATGGACCCTAACTCCCTCCACACCAGTTCAACACCTCTGATGGACCCTAACTCCCTCCACACCAGTTCCAACACCTCTGATGGACCCTTACTCCCTCCACACCAGTCCCAACACCTCTGATGGACCCTTACTCCCTCCACACCA
>JAOYSI010000011.1:2454476-2465392 GCA_025775065.1 Hiodon alosoides | reverse complement strand
GTGTGTGTGTGTGTACACACACACACACACACACACACACACACACACACACACACAAAGCCGAAACATTGTGTGCTAAAACCCCTGTGTTGTTTGGCATTCTCTCCGCAATATAAAAATAAATCAAGCTGATCTTCCAAATGTTTCATACGTGGCGAGCTGTCGCAGCTCTGTTCACAGCACAGATTGTGCCCGTTCGGGAATATCTGAGGCGGGGCCCCGGCCATTTGCATGTACGCTGAACCCCTTTGCACCAGCTTATTAACACGTACACCTTAACCCCCGCGTGCCAGGGGCGCGTGCGTTACCCTCCCCACGTGCGACATCCAGGGCGCGCAGCGGAGAGCGGGACCTGCGCCGGTGTTCGTCGCCCCTGAGGGCAGCCAAAGACACAGCCGTCACAGTACTGAGCTTCCTGAACCTCGATCTTGCGTTTTCCTCCGTCTTCTTTATTCACCAAGACAAACCGTAGGCCATGCCGACAAAGGGCTGGGGATTTTTTAAAGTATCATTTATTCACAGTGGATTTTAAAATGAAAAATGAAGAAAGTCTGTGCTAGGCATTATTGGCCTGTCCCTGGACTTATCTCTCTGTCTTTCATGCCACTTGAGACCCACTGGCCGGCTTTGATCAGGCGGTTTCAGCTCCGGTCCACCTGATTGGGACACTCCCTCGGTCCACGAAGCTTCATATCTAACCCTAAGCCAGTCAATATTTTAGGCCTGTGAGCTGGCCAAATACCGATGCAGCACGCATCTTAGTGCAGCTGGGATAGCGAGTTTGCGCAAACCGGAGTTAAGGCACTATGGTTTGGATGGCGCGCCGCCTTCTCCGACACAGCGCAGCGCAGCTGAAGCCGAAGTGGGCCTCCAGTCGTCCCATCAGCCGTGAGGCAGGCTTCAGATGCACTGTGTCAGCACTACACTGCATCGCACGACAATTAGCAAACATAAACCTCGGCAGCATGGGAATAACACAGTAACAACCGTGCAATAATGGGGTGATCAGACGACAGGAAGAAAAGAAAAGAAAAGGATGGCATCTAAAATTGAAAGAAAGCTCAGCTGAAACTCTGCAGTCCTGTCAGGTACCTGGGTGGAAGGCCCGTGCGTCGCTGCGGAGAACCCCTGCTGGTCCAGGGCTGTGGGAGAAGCTGGGTCACCCAATTACACCACTGCGCCAGAGCCTCCAGCTCGGGCAAGTGCGTCACACAGACAAAAAGATCTTGTGTTGTTTTAAAGTACATTTTCCAGGAGAAGAGAAGTACGTTTTAGTTGTATTTATTTTTTTAATGAGTTTTGTTGTTTCTTGCCCCTACTGAGGCTTTGCTGCAGTGGGTGTTGAACAATATGTAGTGTTATGTTGGGAGCGGTAGGATGTTGGCTCCCAGCTGAAGCGGCTCGCGAGCTCGGAGTGGAGCAGCGACACCCACACGCTGGCGCCCACGGGCTCTGCGAGGCGGCGTTTCAGCCAGGCGCCCCACTGGCTGCACATGTTCCTGCCTGAAACGCTGCGGCCTCTGCAAAGTCGGGGCGCCGTCCCCCCTCCCCTCGCCGCATTCAGCGCTGCCTCAGGGCCCGGGCTCTCAGCCTTGAAAGAAGAGCCCGGGGGCAGAGTGCGATCAGTCTGTTTGGCACCGGTCACACCCCAAAACGTGGATTCATGGGCCCAGCGTTGCAACAGGGCTTTCGGCAACATATACGCACGGCAGGTTATTGACGATCCCTGATTAGAATTAGTTTGGTTTTCTTCTCTCTGGCGAGCTGAGACAATTCTCTGGATCTGACTTTTACACCCGAAATTGACCTTCCCGACCCCGTGCGGGGCCAATTCCACCGTGTGATAAAAGCTGCTGTTTCTGGGCTGAACTCTGACCCCGTGTAAACAGCCGGTGGGCTCCAGTGGACCCCGTAGGACGGTCAAGGTGGAGCGCAGCGGCGGTTTAGGATGAGCGCGTTTGTGTGCGTGTGCAGAGGACACGGGACGGGACGGGACGGGACGGGACGGGACGGGACGGGACGGGGGGCGAACCTGTGCTTCATGCGCTGGTGCATCCTCCCGTGCTGCACGCACTGCTCCTCCGTCTCCTGCAAGCGCCGCCGCAGCTTCTCCACGCCCTCCTGCAGGTGCTCCTTCTCCAGGGACAGCTGTTCCACCTCCCGCCTGCGCGCCAGCATGTATCGACATCACAAACAGCCCTGTCACACTGCCACACCGTTCACACCTCCCTCCATGCTTAGACGGATGGGTTAAAAGTGCTGTGTGTGTGTGTGTGCGTGTGTGTGTCTGTGTGTACGCCGTGTTCAAATCCCTGACCGAAGCTAACGGCTCTGTTTAGGCAACTGTAGACAGCATGCTAATACTACTTTAGGATCAAATGAACGCAAATTAATGAATGTCAGCCTGAGCGATTGTCCTCCTTCGAATTCCAGAGCCGTTCGCTACACTACATTTGCTGCATGATAGATGGCGGGGCTAACGGTTCCTTGTGTGCATGTCTGCAGTGGGGGCGAAGTCATGAAAAGGGAAGCAGCCGCCACCAGCAGGGAGGAATTCCAGTCGTTTGCTAACAACGTCCGGCCCAGTCCTCCCACAGCCCCCCCAGGCGCAAAGTGCGACCCACAGCAAGCATCCTCGAAGGGGCCTGGCCTACACCGAGGGGGAATGCTGCGTGCATCTAGTTAGCTGCATCGGTGCAGCGAGGCAGAACGGACGAGGCAAGCGGACGCGTGCTAATCTGCCTTCCGGCCGCTGGAGTTTTACCGGCACATTAAGCAAGAACCGTGTGCTGAAGGAAAACAGCCCAGAGACACACAACAAAAAGCACAGGGACCATCGGTCAATGCCAAAAACAACGCGGCCCGAACTGCCTCCACGAACAAGGAATAACCGTGATCCGTGCGGGACCGGCGAGTAGTTGACGGCAACTGGGACTAAGTGATCAATACCAACACCGACTGTTGTCCCTTACAGAATTAGAGCTATGTGGGTTACAGGTTTTAAGTTGCTGGAAGGGCCCTGAAACAGTAAGCTAATGGCTAATGGCTACTACCAAGTGGCGTTTTCGTTTAGTCCCATTACATTGAACTATTTGCTGCCTCTATGCTAATTTAAAGGATTTTATTGGAGTAGTACAGTAATACATTCTACTTGACCAGTAATATTCTAGGATGATCATTTGTACATTTAAAAAAAAATTATAAACATTGTTTAATATTTGAAGAAAACATTTAAATATTAAACTTGCCTGCTGGTCTCTGTTAGTTCCTCCAGCTGAACCCCAAGGCTATGACACTCCTCTTTTAGCTTTCCAATCAGGGAATTCTGGGAACTCAGCAGGGCATCCAGCTCGCCAACTGAAAGGCACAGGAGACGCAGTGGAGAGTAAGTTACCCCGACATGGCTGCACACTGACCCACAATCAACATTCATCCTGAGGGGGCATCTGGAGTCGAATACACGTCTAAATATCTAAGAGTCACAGTGTAACCTACCAATCAGGTGTGTATACACATGTACTAATATCTGTGAGTCAAAGCAAAACCTACCAATCAGGTGTGTGTACACATGTACTAATATCTGAGAGTCAAAGCGTAACCTAAAAAAAAGGTCCAGCTTTGATTAGCCTGAATAAAATAAGCACATTATTATTGATAACGCATATCTTCTGCACAAAACAAAAGGTTTGTAACATTGGCTTATTCCACCTGATCCCCCGGGCTGTCACAATACAAAACATGACGGGCCGTTGCCCATTTAAACGTTTAAAGAGCCCTTCTGATTAAAGTGCCTGACACCTTCAACAGTTTATTGTCCTCTTTGAAGCCAGTGCTGAGAGCGTTGGTATACACCTCTCAGATCTCAAGAATCACATTTGGGACTTCATCCCGAAATCTGAAAAAATGGGACACAATGGAAGGATGAAGAAATCTAAACTGCACGCATACAGACTGAACCGTAAACTGAGTGTTAAATTATGAGGTGGTGCCCCTTTGTGTGGCAGGGTCTGACTTTCACTGCAGAAAACATGGCATACGTTTGACACCATCAGTAAACAAAACACATTTTTTAAGTGATTTAGACAGCAACTCTATTGTTCCAAATTGAAGAAATAGCATATAAAACGCTGTGGCAGACTGGCAAATGTGAGACCACAGGATCCAAGGTGACACTGACTCAGGACAGGCCATCCGTGCTGGGCCAGCGGAGGGATTTCTAACATCCCTACATACAATTACTTCAATTGTCTCCGGACGTAAGCGAAGCTGAAATGCTGGTCCTAACCTGATAAAAAGGAAAGGGGAAGAGACTGTTACCCAGAGGTACAGACTGAAGGTACAGATAAACTGCCATTTTAGGGAAAGGCAACCACATTTAGTGTCCATGCACTCCACAGCAGGTCATGGGGGTGGGAGCACAGTGCTGCCAAAAATACAGAAGGGGCCTCCGGTTGCGGAGGTCCTGTCATTAGCCGTTTGTGAGCAGGAGAGCACAGCAGCGGCCGGGGTTAAAATCGGCAGGGCCTCTCGCGGCTGGTCGCCGAGGACCGCCTCCTATCGGCTTCCCGGGCACCTGCAGGCGCGCGCCAGGAGGACTGCAACAGTCTCTGGGAAAGGGCTTTTCCATAATGGCCGCTTGGTCCTGCACTGGCAAGAGGTGAGGAAAGTGCGCCCCAGAAACTGTCACGTGACACGCAACCAAACATAAAGAGTGAGGAAGAGAACCTAAATCCGGCGGCAGGGGGTTTGAAAGTGATCGGACGTGCGTGGCCCAAAGAGTAGGCCCAAACAAAAAGGGAGAAAAAGGCAATCAAATGGAAAGAAAGAAAGAAAAACTACCCGGATACCATCGAGAGGCGATTCTGGGGGGAAAACTGAGTGGGGGGGGGGGGGGTGCAAAAACAACTAATTAGCTTGTATGAGTGGATATTACACGCTTTGAGAAGGAAGTGGTCGGCGGTATTAAAGGACTAATTCGCTAAACCCAGAGAGCTTCCTGCTGTGCTGCTGATGCCGCTCCCCCCTTCAGACCACACGCATGCAGCGGAAAGACTCGCCAAAAAAAGGAGCCCTTTTGTTTTCCCTCGCTTTGTTCTGGCAATCGCCCGCGCCTCCAGTTTCTCCAAACGCAGGTAAATAAACCGGGCATCCAGATGGTGCGACAGATGTGAGCGCAGCGCTCCCCAAGTCCGCGCTGCCCGTGCTTCCTTTTAAACGCTAACTAATATGTAATGTGGAACCTCCGGAGCGCCGAGCATCTGCTCCCCCTCGGCCAGCCAAAGGTTACAGGTGTTCCCCGTGCCGTCCCGTGCAGCAAAGGCGCCGGGGATGAGGGTTAGCGGTCGCGGCGACCCACCGTCTCGCTCGTGCCGCGCCTCCGCTTGGCGGAGCCTCTGCGTCAGCTCGACCTCACGCTTCTCCGCCCGAGCGGTCAGGTTCTCCACGTCCTCCCGCCGACACCGCTCCGCTGACTCCTTCTCCTTCCTGCGGGGTGGGGGAGAGAAATGCCGGGGCGGGGTGAGGGGAGCAATGAGGAGGGGGAAGGGGTGGTCTGGGACCCCGGCCCGGGGATGAGGCAGCGGAGTTTAGAACCCAACACACTCGGACCCTGGTTCCTGCTACAGCAACACCACTGCGGCCGACAGGCGTGATTTCATAAACGATGAAAAACAAATGAATTACTTACACTTGACAATGACAGACAAAAAAGTAAACATTTTCATGAAAGCACAAGAAGAAATACTCAAATCTTATATAATGGTTTAACATAAAAAAACAACAACAAATGTTACATCCTAAGAAAAAAAGTATATCATGACATTTATTGAAAGCCTGACTCGTGCATTAGTTGTCACTCTCAGGTCTTAGACGTGCTGATTATTCTGAGGTTCAGATGCCCAAGACCTGACAGATGCATTCATTTTTTTTTTAAATTCCCCATTTAATCTCATATTCAGTCTAATTTATCTGTGCCGAGAGCCAGAAACATCGCTCTCGAGAAGAAAAGAACGCACAAAAGTTGAAGCGCATTCTGTTAATTAACTGCACAAACTTTCCTCGCTCACTGCGTGCGGAGCGCGGTTCCAAAGTGACCGTTTCTCCAGGCCTGCTGTCGTCTGGTGTGTGAAAGCGGGGCGTTCGGCGCGACTGTGAGACCAGGAGAGCGCGCCGGGCCCCTTGCTGTGCTTGAACAGCGGCCTAAAACACCATCCACACCACCACTCAGCATGGGCTCGCAACAACCTCACAGCCACCCATTTGTTACTGTTTATCTCCGAGGGAGGGGTGGGGGGCAAGCGTGGCACTGCCGGTGTCTGCCGACCAATTAGTACGAGGCGCTCAGAAAGTTACCGGGAGGGAAAATAAGCGGACTTTAGATGAAGTTGCGCTCAGAGGTGAAAAGCTGAGGCCCTGACAAGTTGAGAGCGTCTTTCAATGCTAGAGCGTTGGTGTTTCATGTCGGTTTTTTTTTTAAAATAGTTTTTTATTTAAAAAAAAAATATCACTGTAAAATATTTCAACCCTCGTTAGTTTATCAAAAGAGAGAGACTGTGGGGGAAGAGGCCGTTGGTCACATAAACATGAAATTCAGTCATGTACACGCCGGGAAACACTCGAAATCTCATTTCCACAGATTGTCACGCCCATGCTGTCTCCGTTGTTTATTATATCTTAAGTAGTGATGTTTTTAGCTTTTTATTTTATCGATCTGGGTTATGATTTAGAAATAAGCTACTGTTTTTCCCTCATCATATTCAAAACACGTAAGGGCATGAATACAGTAATTAACATATGGTACCACAACCATATAAATACTGCTACAGATTACAGAGACAATTAATTTTGCAATTTATATTTTACTTCAGGGATCTTCAGTGGGTGTCAATTAGTGGCTGGATTTTTCTTTGGATTGGTCGATCGGGCCAGGTACTGAGATTTCCGATTTAAGGATATGAGCTACAATGTCGTGATTTGAAAAGTAAAAGTGCACAGGTTTAAGACTGAATACTTTACTGTAATACTGGCTGCCTGACTAACCAGCAAAGCAAGCCCGCCTTTGCACTACAATACTTTAAATTAACAGAATAAATAAAGAGAAACACTGAGTGCTGTTGTCCGACCTTTAGCCAGTGTGATCTTTACCTGGACCATATGGCTGAGAAACGGAAACGTCCCACTTACCCCCCATTAACCAGGAGGAAGGTACATGCCAGGTAGGTTGGAGTCATCCGCGGTTGACTGAATCCCAAGCAGCTTATGCTGTCATTAAGGTACTACACTTAGTGGTGATATTAAGCCTAAGAGCCTGTGGACTTAAAGGAGTGGTTGATAATGAGAACTGACTTGAGGAGACAGTGGGAGATTATTCACCATGCCTATAGTGTCCCTCCCCTTCTCCGGACGGTGGTTGTAATACTCAGTTATTATTTCACGTTTAAAAACAGCGGTCTGTACAATCTTGTGCCCCCTTGCCCCTTTAAGTATTCCCTATTAGCTGAATACATGGCCAGGAGCAGATCTTCTTGAGGTCAGGGCGAGGTGAAGGGCGAGGTCGGTCAAGCCGGTGGCGGCGGCGGGACACAGTGATATAGCCACGCACGTGAGGCATGTACCCCAGAATCCAGGCTTTCGGCTGGGTGTTGGAGCAGGGGGCACAGGGGCTGTCTAAGTGGGCACTAGTCAAGCTGTTGCCCATTTTATTTTGGAACGGCGTGGCCCATCCGAGCGCAGTTTGCGGCACCCTGCGGCGCACCGCGAACCGCGGCCAGGAATGACCAAATGCTAGGGTTCCTGTAACGAGCGCAGAGCGGAGCGTCAGGCTGTCGACTCCGTTGATGCTCATCAACAATCGGCTTGCTAGCCGGGCGTTTTGGACGACAGCGAAACGCACCGTGGACTTGGTTTCCACAGGAATCTGTGCGTTTTTACTTATCAACGCTCAGATTCATTTATAAAAGGATACTTTTCTCACAGACAACACAACGACTAATAAAGTATTTCAAAGAAGCCATTGCCAGTCAGTTCACACTGATGCAGTGCTCGGACTCAGTCAAAAAAGCGCTGGCCTACTGACCCAGGAATAACATCATGCTCACTTAGAACTGAGACTTACATTTAGCCCAGGTTTATGCAGGGCATCATGGGTCCTTGACTCCACCATCAGCAGTTTGCACGTCAAGAACTATATGCTAACTTTAGCTATTAGCAATAGCTAACAAGCCATTTTATAACATACACAGTCTAGTTGGGCTCCTTTGGTGGGAGTTAATGATTTGCTATCATATTACTCAGAATTGGGGAAAAAATTCAGAAAGTCTAGCTTACTAGCTGAATGACCTTGCATAGCTATCTAGATAAACTCAACACAGGAAACATTAGTCAGACCCAGCTATCATTAACATTTTTTAGTTATATAAAGTACCATACACTAGGCAGCTAGATCAGACATAGCTGTAACTTGAGATATCTTGAACGGTACGTGACCAAAAGAAAAAATTATTTTGTTAATAATAAAAATAGTCTTTTTCCCCAGCCCTAATGCAGAACAGTGGCTTTACTGTCAACGCATGAATCTGATGGAAAAACAAGACAGAGGCTACAAAATGGGATGAGCTTCAATACAGACATTTCGTTAAATGGGTTTGACATTTCGTTACATTTCAAAGAACTTATTGAAACTTCAATAAAATGTATCGTTAACACATTTAAACAGTTTCTACAGCAAGAACACAAGCTATCATAATAGCTCTCACTAGCATATGCCAAGCTTTAAACAGTAGGTATGTACCGTGAGCGCTACAATCAACCAAGACTTTAGCAGATGCATTACATTCATTCATACATACATTAATTGCTTTTTAAACGGAACGTGTTTACATTTCTGATTAAAATTTTAGTACAATGAAAGTGAACTTATCCATTGGAGTCCATTGCCCATCTCTTTATTGTTTCATTATGATTGATGAAATTATTCATAATGAATAAACGTCAAATGCTGATGTTAAAATACCTTAATTTCATGTGTTTAAACGGAAAAAGGGGCACGTTAAGCTATATTTCAGAAAAACAAACACCTTCAGAGTGCAAAAGTGTGAACTCAACATGAATGCTGCTATATTCAACAGCATTCCTTTTGTCAACCACACAGAAAACGCTGATTTTTCACTGAAATACTGTTGCGGTTACAGTGGATCAATAGGTCATCATGTATCTATGTATTTTCAGGCATAGACAGCCACAGCACTAATTCATTGAAATACTTTGAGAAAAGACTTCACTTGAAAGGGATTTACACATATTTACCAGGCATGTGTTTTTTTTGTTTTTTTTTAATGGTTTAAAAGGAAGAGAGATCTGCAAACTAGTGGCGGAACAAAAAGGCGTGATTTCTGGAGAAAACAAAATACCCTCAGAGACTAAATCACACCTTTAAATCCTTTTGTTTCACAAAAATCACCTTATGCTTAATTATAACCAAGACGCAGCATTGGTGCACTCGAAATTTAGTCTGGCAATTTGACAGAAGACTTGAAGAAGGAACAAAACTAAAATAAAGAAAAAAAGGAACATGGAAACACCAATTATAAATAAATATAAATCATAATCTGTATATAAAAATGTCCAAGAAAAAATAAAACTTACGATACCTTACAAATAATAAACCGATTAAAGAAACTCAGAAGAAAATTACAAAATGGCAACAATTACAATCCTAACACATGACCAATTTAATTTCCTTCTTGTTTGTCAAAAAATAGTCATACGTATCAAATTGTAGCATCCAGAAAGCTCCATAAAAATGTGGAAGAGCAAGTCTGAATCCTCTTTGCAGATGAAGACCAAAAGAGTCTCCTTTGTTTATTATTTATTATTTAATAAAATGTGAAGGTATTCAGCAGTTTTGACGCCACACAGGACAACATTAAATAAAGACATGGGGAAGAAAGTTTTGACATTGTGTCCCATCTGCTCGGATGCTAAGTTGCTTTCTCAGCTGAAATAAATACCAGTCTGAAGATAACCTAGTTTGGCTTCTTTTATTTATTTTTTCTTGGTAGAGCTTCCTTTCACATTAAATTTGCACCGTAAGCAGTCGGCTCAAAAGAGCAAAGAAAGAGAGAGCAAAGATTCCGAAAAACTATACAGATGCAATAAACTGCGAGTTCCCGTCACCTCGGGCTGGGGCGCCTTCATGTCTCCATCAAAGCCTACAACGCAAAACGCTCTTCATTTCACCTGCATCGTCACAGGTAAAGATGGGGGTCAGACAAACCAAGTTGAAAGAAGAAAAAAAAGAAAGACATTTTAAAATAGTTCAGGTCAAATGTGTTTATTTTCTCTGTTCAACTGATTTAGCCATCACTGTCATAAGTGACATACCCAGCTTGCCATTCTGTAAGGTAGCTAGCGAGATATTGAAAACTTAAATCACTAGTGCCAAGCATACAAGCTTTATAAAGTGTTTTTACCTGGGCCCAACAGTTTGGTAACTCCCATTTACACAGCTCTTTGAGAGATGGTCTGGCACAACACGAGACCTGTAGTAATATTCTTTAGCTTTCACACCTGGGACTGTGAACCAGAACCACGGAGGTGTCGTGTGTAAAGGGGCCTATAAAACACTGTACTCATAGCCAGGCCATGCTGAACCTCCATAGGCAGCCGGCTACCAGGAGCATGCTTCCACATCAGCAGTCGGATGTTTACAGCCTGTCCCTATCCATTACACTCATCTCCATTGAGTTACCCAGCCCCACCACTCTGGAAAAAAAGGAATAAAGTGAGACCCCCCACCCCACCACCCCCCCTACGGCGTCGTGCTCTGTGCAGTATCTACCCGCCTCAGTACTCTACGGTCCGGACTCATCAGACGGCCCTATCCCTTTTCAGGATTTGCCCCCCCCCCCACACTCCCC
>JAOYSI010000011.1:2434456-2449279 GCA_025775065.1 Hiodon alosoides | reverse complement strand
CTCTCTCTCTCTCTCTCTCTCTCTCTCTCTCTCTCTCTCTCTCTCTCTCTCTCTCTCTCTCTCTCTCTCTCTTTCTCGCTGGCCCTCTCTGATGTGACTCTTTCATGACTCACAGCAGCAAAGCCCATATGCCACAGCCAATCAGATTACACTAACAATGAAGAGGGGCCATCCTAATACAACCAGTGGTAATGGTTTTCATGTATCAAGCGCAAGACACGCCAGACCCTTTCGACAAGGCAAAATCAAGACAATTTCTACAGGGGGGCCGAAAATTATTTTACAATCGCATAATGTTGAGCTGTTTTCTATGCCGAGTAATTGTTTTCTCATGAAGTCCCAGCTACTTGAGAAATTCACCGGTTCAGATTCTAAGAAGGGTACTGACATTGCATCATTCAGACTGGGAGCATAAAATTATTGTAAATTCCTTGCTGTTAACATGAATAAAATAAATCATCATGGGATAGACATAATTTCTCAGTTTCATAATAAAATGATAGTAAATAAAAGGGAAATAAGTCTGTGAAACCGTGAGAATACTACATCGCAGGAGACCTTTTTCCATCAGTGCCTTCCGCAGTTTCCCGCGAGCAGTCCTCACTGAAAGCCAGCGTCCGCCACCCGCGTTCCTGTCTGCAGGCCACATCAGGCAGATATGTAACTGGATTAAGCAAACACGTGGACGGCCCCCCTTTTTTCACTGAAACTCAATTTCCAGTGCATTTGCGCCCAACTCCCAGAGGCGTTATTTACAGTGCTTGGAGAGGGGAGAGCTGGGAAGCCCTTTTTTTATGGCCACCTTCTCCCTTCATTCTGTCTCCATTGCAGCAGGGCTTGCCATCAAACCTTTGCTGAAAAACACTCATTATCGCCAATCATTCTTCATAATATTTTGACAAGGGTTGATGTTCCCAGAGGCAGAAAAAACAGAGGTATATTTTCTACTTATTTTTACGTTGGGAAGCGATAACCAACATGCAGGAGCCTGATAAAATGCTGTTTGTTTAGTTAACCTCGGGCACGATCCCTGCTGTGAAAGAGAATAGTTTGCTTGAGGAAATTCGGGGCAGCGTTTTTATTAGGTCAAACTGATTTACATGGCGTAACCCATAACAGCAACACACAACACAACACAGAGCCAATTAAAAATAATTTCACCTTGTCAATGACCAAACAACCAGCCCACATGGGAATAATTAGATGTTAATGCACGATTCGTTATATAATCTTATTATTCATTCTTTAATCCGCAGAAACTCTGTAAAGGACCGACGTTATGCATCGCAAGGCCAGCGGAATGAAATGTTCTGCTAGTCTATATCTTCACTGAAACCTTCCTCTTAGGATGGTTTAAGTTTATCCCAGCTCTGTCCCGCATTACGTTTGGCCTTTTCACACACTCCGACACTAACCCACCGGTCTGTAACGTCTGGGTGCGTTACATCTGTCAACTCAGGCTGTAACACCAGCGCAGCCCATAGCGTATATCATGGAGGCCAATCAATAGAGGTTTCACAGAAAGGTTCGGAGCAATGGCACCCCTGACACTGCAGCTTCCCGCTAGTGGCTACGGAGGCGCTGCATCTGGAACTCGGCCCCCTGAGGGAGCGGGGGGTTCCGGTGGGGGGCCATCTGGCAGCGCGTGTAGTGACTGCATCCCATCTGCTCACTCTCCACATTCTACGTGTCCCACATCGCAGTGTACCAACATGCAAATTAAAAAACAAATGAATTGTTTATATGGGATCAGCAAAAACTTTGATTGCCATTTCAGGAAGAACGACGGTTAATAAATGGATGGGGCCAGGCAGGGCCGAGCGGTATTATCAAGCATTTGACACAATATTATCAAGCAGCAGGAGGGTGATGGAAATACTATTTCTGTGACAGTTAGCACGCGCCGCGGGGCAAGGCAAAAGAGGTGACGGCAGGTGGGCAAACCGGTGACATGAAATCATTTCAGCCTGTGCTCCTGGCTATTGCCAAGGAGGTGAGTGTCTTAATTAAAAGTCTGCAGAACCGAGCAGTCCCACAAACCGCTGTGTGGTGTGCCAGCAAATTTTGGTGGCATTTTTCTAATCACGGAAACGTCCATGTAAAGAGTTGAGTTAAAGTACCTCAGTCTGTTCAGTTGCTTTATTTTTTACTTTTTTCCACTAGAATCAGAAGAACAATATATATATTTTTTGTAGATATTTTCTCTGGCTGTCAACAGAGAGCTGTTAAAGACCCTCATTCACAAAACATAATGAAATGACATGCATTAATTCACATTTCAAGATCAAACAAGTTCAAAAGATCTGTGTAGATATGACCTAACAATAATAACCTCGGAGAAGACACTTAAAGCTTTTTCGAGTTGAAATATTAGCACATTAATCACTCTAATTTCTTTGTTATTTTCTGTTGCAGATGAATCATGGAGGGATAGAAATTCTCTCCGGGGCTGTGTGTCTTCTGACCGCAAAAGGCTTAAAAATAGCAGTCCATTGGAGAGTCGTGGCCATTATCATGTAGCTCACTGGGAATGCCAATCATCACAACCAATGTATACTGAACATTATTACTAAATTAACACTTTTTGCAATAAAGATTTTGAAAAAACAAAACGAGTGCTTTGAGTATGTTCGCTTATAATTGATATTGTCCGACATGCTGGGCACAAAGCAAGAGACATTGAAATAGCAAATTATTTTTGTCAAATTATATTTTAATCAAATCTCTATGGTCCCTATCTCTATGGGTCCCCATCTCTATGGATCAATCACTGTTGTAAGGATTTCTATTGTTCTGTTTTGGGAATCATCCATAAACCTAGCAGATATATTTTTTTTTTAATATGTCGTGGTAGAAATTGAAATATTTTAAGGCATGGTTTGTAAAGCGCATCAAATAACTGCAGAAAACAAGTAATAATGAATCTAAATGTACAGTAATAAATAGCTTCTCAAGCTCCGATTCTGAGGGTGGGGTTTTCCCCCTTTAAGGAAGCATAAGTCCGAGTCACTAGAATAATTAAACCCATACGTCACTGTGGACAGCTTCAAATGGCTCACCATCACGGAAGAGGCTCTAACAGGGAGATTCTGAAAGCAGACCTCAGACCGACAGTTACTTTGGTAATTTTGTCAAACTCATCATTTCCACATTTACTTTAAGATTTTTATGGATTAGAGCGTGCGTGCGTGTCTCTGCGTCTGTCTGCATCAGTTGTCAATCCATCTGATCCTTATAGTCGAAACAACAAAACATTAGTTCTGCTACAAAGACTGAAGGCAACGGGCGATATTTGCACTCACTTCAGAATGATCTTTTGGGCACAGACGTTTATTCTTTCTCTGCCGCCCACACGAGCGCACGCTTCACAAGTTGGGTCCTGAACTCATCCAGACTGACAATAGGCTCACACAATTTGCTCGCACGCCTTTTTCGCCCAGCACACTCCACTTGATGCCTCCCTGCACATGTCATATCCCCTCCATTAAACTCTGAATGCCGGTTCTACGCAGCCGTTAAGCATGACTTATACGTGTTTTTACCCCCAATTACAGAACTCAAAACAGTGGAATTGAGGACGCAATTGAATGGGCACATAATTTTTATTTTATTCTTTTTTTGCCAGCGAGCCACAAAAATAAACTTGCAACCCTGTATATACACTCACCCGCTAGTTTATTCGTTACACCTCTCCAACTGCTTGTTAACGCAAATATCTAATCAGCCAATCACATGGCAGCAACTCAATGCATTTAGGCATGTAGACATGGTCAAGACAATCTGCTGAAGTTCAAACCAAGCATCAGTTACTTTGAATGTAGCATGGTTGTTGGTGCCAGATGGGCAGATGGGTTTGGGTACTTCAGAAACTGATGATCTACTGGGATTTTCATGCCCAACACATCTCTAGGGTTGACAGAGAATGGTCCGAAAAAGAGAAAATATCCAGTGAGATGGAGTTATCTGGGGAAAAAAATGCCTTGTTGATGACAGAGGTCTTAGGAGAATGGCCAGACTGGTTCAAGCCAATAGAAAGGCAACAGTAACTCAAATAACCACTTGTTACAACCGAGGTATGCAGAAGAGCATCTCTGAATGCACAACACGTCGAACCTTGAAGCAGATGGGCTACAGCAGCAGAAGAACACACTGGGTGCCACTCCTGTCAGCTAAGAACAGGAAACTAAGGCTACGATTTGCACGGGCTCACCAAAATTGTACAAGATTGTAAAAATGTTGCTTGGTCTGATGATTCTGCTGTGACATTAAGATGGTAGAATCAGAATTTTGCATAAACAACATGAAAGCATGGATCCATCCTGCCTTTTATCAACGGTTCAGGCTGGTGGTGGTGGTTTAATGATGCTGAGGATATTTTCTTGGCACATTTGTAGCCCCTGAGTACCAACTGAGCATTGTTTAAATGCCACAGCCTACCTGAGTATTGTTTCTGACCATGTCCATCCCTTTATGACCACAGTGTACCCATCTTCTAATGGTTACTTCCAGCAGGATAACGCGCCATGTCCCAAAGCTCACATCATCTCAAACTGTTTTTTTAAACATGACAATGATTTCCTTGCACTCAAATGGTCTCCACAATCACCAGATCTCAATCCAATAGAGCACTTTTGGGATGCGGTAGAACTGGATATTTGCATCATGGATGTGCAGCCGACAAATTTGCAGCATCTGCGTGATGCTATCATGTCAATATGGACCAAAATCGATGTTTCCAGCACTTTGTTGAATCTATGCCACGAATAATTAAAGCAGTTCTAAAGGCAAAAGGGGGTCCAACCTGGTACTAGCAAGGTGTACCTAATAAAGTGGAAGGTGTGTATATACATGTAAATTATACATTATATACTATATATATTCAGTACTGTGCAAAAGTCTTAGGCACCCCAGCTCTTTTACATGTAGTCTTTTTACAATGTAGTGTTCGAGTTTTATTTTTGTCTTCTGCATTAGAGTGTCAGTAGAAATTAGCATTTTCTTTTTGAATGATAAAACATTAATTTTCCAAAAGAAGAATTTGGGCCAATCAAGTGTCAGGAGAAAGTTTCCTGCCTGACGGAATTGTGCCAACTGTAATGTTTGGTGGAAGAGCGATAATGCTATGGGGTTGTTTTTCTGGGGTTGGCCTAGGCCCCTTAGTTCCACTGAAGGGAAATGTTAAGCCTCAGCTTACCAAGACATTTTCGAAAATTCTATGCTTCCAACTTTGTGGAAACAGTTTGGGGATGGCCCTTCTCTGTTCCAGCATGACTGTGCCCCAGTGCAGAAAGCAAGGTCTATAAAGGCATGGTTGGATGTGTTTGGTGCGGATGAACTTGACTGGCCCGCACAGAGCCCTGACCGAACATCTTTGGGATGAACTAGAATGGAGATTGCGGGCGAGGCTGTCTCGTCCAATATCAGTGTCATGCTCTTCTGGAAGAATGGGCAAAATTTCCAACAGACAAACTCCAAAATCCTGTAGAAATCCTTCCCAGGAGAGTGGAAGCTGCTATAGCTGCAAGGGGGGACCAAGTCAATATTAATGCCTATGGATTTAGAATGGGATGTCATAAAAGCTCCTGTAGGTGCAATGTGTAGGTGTACCAATACTTTTGTCCATACAATAATATATATATTATCCACACCCAGGACGTACTCATCCACACAAACTGCATGATTAAATATGTTGAAATTTCTCTGGACAACAATAATACAGGATTATTACAGGGGCCTGAAGGTCACCGATGTTGTCAGGAGCCAAGCCTATTGAATCTTTTAAGTTAAAAAGCAGCGTTGAATGTTGTTGTAACATCCGTAGGGAGCCAGTGCAGGGAAGCCAGGCCATTCTTATTCTTTTGTTTGAATTTAAAATATGAGCAGTAGAGTTCTGAATATGCTTGAACTTAAGGACATGTTTGTGTATGTCAGCATACACTGCATTGGAGTTTGCAAGATTTGTAATGAAAAGAGTATCCATTAGGTTATCTGTATCAGACTGATAGAGACCGGATCACAAAATCACAAGAATGAGATTTAAAAGGCTCGGATCGATAATGAAACCAAGTTTCCTATACTGAATACTAATTATGACAAATTAGCAGGCTAAATTCTCGCTCGACAAGACGGACAGTGCCTCTAAAGACGTCTAATTCCATACGGATTTATAGACTAATGAAAGCGAAATAGACCCATCTCAGTCCCTTAAACTCATACCTTTTAAACTGTCGACCACACTATGCAGCTGAATTGAGGACAACGACTGTCAGTGATGTCTGAAGCAGCGCTCTTGTGGTTTCCATCACAGTGGCAGAAAGCAGTTTGTGCAGTTTGTGGGCACGATCCTCTGTAACATGTCTGCTGTCCCCCAGGGCTTTGTTCTCAGACCCATTCCTTTTCAGCATCTACACAGAACCAATGGGCCCGATTCTGCACAGCTATGGGATTAGTCTTGCTATCGTCTTATGAAGGAAGACCACAGCGGAATCCCCCAGCCCCACCCCTCTCCAGGCGTCAGGTAACACAATGGAGAATTCAGCTGCTCAGGTAAGGGGCAAGTGTTTGTCGTGAGGCCATAGTGATATCTGTTAAGTATATGACAGGAAGCAGTGCAGGAGTCGTGCCTGAGAATCTTTATGATACTAAATCTCATGCATATAATGACACAACCAATCAGCTTTCCTCATGTTGATGCTGGTTCTAGTGCTTTCTGGGCTGTGCATAAAATATTGCCTTACTTTAATGTTCAGTGCATTCTCGTAGTTGAGAGACTCTCACCTATGGGGAATCACAGAACGCCTACATTTCAGTAAACACAATAAGGAAGTATGGAGATTGGTTCAGAGGCTATTAAAAAACATTCCAGATTTCCTTTGTTAAAAAAAAAAGGTTGCAAGAGAGATAAGTAAGTTACTATGTCTGTTTTATGTGTGTGTGTATATGTATCTGTGTTTGCGCGTGTGTATGTATGAAAATGTGTATGAGAGTGTACTACATTCCTATGTAACAAAATTTGAATTTTAGGCCCTATTTACGACATGCAGGCTGACACTTGGAGATGTTATTCACAGCCATTAAATAAAACTATGCTATGCTGATGGTATTCAGCTATTCAAACCTGATGAGAAGTCACAGATCTCCAAACTAAAAGCGTGCCTCAAGGAGATGAAGATCTGGATGACATCTAACTGTAAAATTTGCATAAAACCAAATTCATAATTTTAGGGTCTCAGTTCGGTTTGGATGAGATGACATAATTCATCCTAAATTTAGATGGGTGTGCTATAATTACAAAAGCCATGATTAAAAACCTTGCTGTGGGTCTATTGGAAACATCAGGAATATAGTTAAATTAAGAACTATCTTTCACTTACTGAAAACATTACATATGGACTTTTCTTTCTTCTGGAGCTTCCTACTATAATATCTTATTAGTAGGCAACCAAAAAAAACTGGACCCTGGACACACTTCTTTGTTTCTTTGTTCTGTTTAAAACTTGCCTACTTTGATAAAACGTTGACGCTTATTTCTTCCCATCCGCTCATTTCGCTCTCCTCTTCATTAAGCACATTAATGGTCGTTACCACTAAGCCAAATTACTGATCTCCCACATACATGTTCCTTGGGGACCCAACCGATGTGTGCATGCCTTCACCCAGTCAAGACTCGATACTCACCACTCGATCGCCGCATCTCCTGGGCATCTCCTTCGCTAATGGTTTAAGACTTTCCATCTTCATTTCCAGTCGCTTTGCTATTCCTAACATTGTTGCATGCTAATAATGTGTGTTGGGGTATATACTTGGCTGCCTTTTAAAATCTTAACCCCTAACCCTAAACCTAACCCATAATCCTAACCCAGGCACGCATGATGCCTCCTCTAAGCCTACTCTTACGCCCCTAAGTGCCTGGGTACTGATGAGAACCCTTTTCACCCTCCCTGAAACACAATTAGAAGTGCCAACGAAGATTCTAATCAAAAGAAGCGGTCTGATACTCCTGCAGGATGGTGCGAGGAAACCAAACGTTCATCAGCATAAGACTGGCGCAAACACCTGCCGTCCTCATCAACATTACTGCAAGCCACACACCTGTCTCCTTCCATCCCGTGTTTTCTTCCAAGCGTGATTGAATGCCTTCAGCCCAACTCCGATCTGCCAGACGGCTTCAGCAAGCTTCTCTCCAAGTGGTGTGGATTATGAGGAACTGGAAGCATCCGGTAATGAGGAGAAACACAGCAATTCTGCTCATCTTAAATCGAGTACTTTTCATTTGTGTAGTTAAGTCAAGTGTCGCTATCTATAGAGTCCCTATGGTGACAGAAAGCTGCGCTCTATTTCGGTCTATATGCAGAGGCTTCTAATAAATTAATTAGGTTTTTTTAGGCATTCAATTGGAAAATGTTTGAAGCATTACATGTATGAAAGCACAACTCACTTCTTTTGACCACTATATCTCCAGTAAGCAACAATCCATGATTGAAGTAGACATTCTGTGCTCTAATAATTTTTTTAAATTGCGTGGGTGTTTGCTTTATGGACAGGGTTCTGAAGCATTACTGTTAATAAGTCCAGGGTTCCCACCCATCACTGTGAAACTTTTAGTCATACTTTAGTATTTTTTCATATATTTGAAATGAAATTACTCCCCTGGGTCCCCCCTGTTGGATATTTACAAATGTCAGCTTTTCAATGGAGTTTGCATGGGATTTGCTTCACGATTTACGCTCCTCGATCTTCCAGGGGTTTGAGTTAGAGCTAGTGCCCCAGTGTTGTGTATTATTACAACGCCCCCTCTTAGCTTCCATTTGCATTCTGCTCTGCTTTCTCTAACGGCATGAAATTAAATTACTCTCGCCACAACGGACTGACAGCTAGATGGCCCAGACGCTGACCACGTTTCCCGGAAAATTCCAAAATGTCTAATTTCATTTCTGCGACAGATGATAATGGTCCCGGCCGCAACTGTAACCAGACATAGTCTACTGTTCACGCCCGTTCCCTGTCAACTCAGAGTGGATCTCCGGCTTCACTCCCACTGCTGTCCTCCACTGCTGTCCTCACAAACTTTGTAAGAAGTTAAGTTAGAAGTATTCAACAAATGCCTTCCAATTTGGTTCTGTTTG
This sequence comes from Hiodon alosoides, assembly GCA_025775065.1. NCBI lineage: Eukaryota > Metazoa > Chordata > Actinopteri > Hiodontiformes > Hiodontidae > Hiodon > Hiodon alosoides. Next base: position 2,440,154 of record JAOYSI010000011.1, on the reverse strand, counting down.
GTTTTGTGATGAGTTTTATCGATATAAATCTTTTGGCTCTTGGCAAAATCCATTGATTCAGCAAGGTTTGGCTCTTCTAAGTAGGACAACTTAAATCTCCCAATACAACTTGTAAAGCAACATTCTGCAATGAAAAGGAAAAAATTTTTTACATGATGAAGAAGCTCAATTTGTGCGAGAACACGTCTATACTGACAGCTGTCACGCAGCCAAGCATGTGCAGGAACGCGTCTATAATGACACACGCAGGGCCAGTTTTGGAAGGTTGGGCAGGGGTGGGCAGGAGTTCAGTCTCCGTCCTCATATCTGCCACATTCAAGCCTCAGTTTGATTTGATTGGTGCATCTTTTCTTAAAATCACTGTAAAAGCAACTGAATGCCAGCTGCTTTGCATTACTTTCGACTTTAGCTACGAATAACCCTGTTACCCTGGCAGAGCTGCTACTGTAAAAAACAAGCTGCACTTAGTATTGAATTTTGGTATACATCCCCAGTCATTCAGGCTGGCTCTTTGCTCTGTTAGTTTGTGTTTCTGTAGTTATTTTTTTTACTCTATCTACTATATTGTACAGTATTTCTTACTGCACTTTGCTTGGACAAAAAAAAATCCATATTTCAGACAAAAGAAAAACTCAATAAGTAACCTGAAACATTTTTGTGGATAAAAAAAAAAAAATCAATGCAGTATCTAGGTTGCAGCATTGCCAGAAGAAATTACCTGTCTAATATTTATGGTACACTAAATACATTGCAGAGATATTTCTCTACAGTTTGCATCCACACATATATACTGTACATAAATTTACATCATTATATTAATTTGTATTCCATGTTAATTGACTGTTAAAAACTCAGTGTTTACATGCAGTGTGTGTGCCTGTATATATACATACAGCTTGACTAAACAAAGAGCGCTGTGATCATTTGAAAGGTCGTAGGAAGGTCGATGTAAAGTTGACTGGACTGACAACACGAGTGATGAGGAGGATCAAGACAAGCAAGTGAGGAAAGAAATGAAAAGCTCTTGTCGCCAAAGTTTACATGTGTTGTACACTAAGACAACCCCTGTCAGAGTCCTTTGATGCGCTGAGGTTACTACCCGCCCGCCGCAGTAATGCGGAGTCTCACACAGAGTCTCTGAAGCAGGGGTGGCCAAACCCGGTCTTCAGGGGCCTGCAGGTTCATCAGGTTCCCTAGCTGCTTCTCAGTCAGCATCATCGATCAATGACTAGATGAGGTGTAACGAACACCTGCATTACAGCTCTTGGGGACCAGGGTACCCCACACCTGCTCCGGTAATGCCCCAAACCCCTGTTGTATACAGTACCGTTTCTCTTTAATTCTGGCTGGAGAGGAAAGGGCTAGAGGAATCCCACATGTAGGAAAAACCGACATTGGTTAAGCTGTTATGATGGCTTAGGGGTGTCTTGGTGTCTTTGATTGTATCCTCTACTTTAGCCTGTCCTAACTGCTCAAAAACATTTCCTTTAAGCCTAATCATCCTCCCTGGCTCCAGATTTCTCCAGAAGGCATCCTCACCATGGATCCTCTCCAGCAGATCCTCCACCATTTACACCTTTGAGCTCCTGCTCATGCTAACCTACCTGTTTGCCAACCGGCTGCTGAGATGATCCTATCTCATACCGGCTGCCAGCCCTGGAAAATCCCTGTTCGCCTCTCATTCCGTCCCCTCTCTCTATCGCTCTTCTGGATGCTTTGTGTCTAAGACTCTTCCTGAGAAGCCCATCCACGCCTTGCTCGGAGGGGAGGAAGCTCGATTTTTCGAAAACCCTGCATGAACCGTTCTCAAACAGTTTCCCTTTTGTCTGAGCGGCTCACTTGACCCCAGCCATTGGAGTCCCCATCCAGGACACAGAGGCAGTTAAAGCTCTCATGTCTGCAGGAGAAGCGCTGCTTGCCTGGGTAGTAATTTTGTTCAGGCCCCTCGGCAGCCATTGCAACTCTGGATCATCCCTGCTGTCCTTACTGAGAGGGACAGTTCGCCAAGCTGGTGTCCCAGGTCTCCTGGACTGGCTCTGTCACCCCAAGCATCATGCTGTTTGCTATTCACACCCGGGTCTTAGGTATAGACAATTGCTTCACAGGGTTTATTTCCACTGAATCTTTCCTTTCCACTGATGATCATCAGAACCCCCTTTAAGACTCCTCTCAGGTTTCTGCTTTCCTTGCACCAGGCTCTGATTAGATGATTACTAACCCCCTTGAGCTCCATCTCACACCCCCTTAACCAAGCTGCTGATGCTGACTCTGTCATATTGCTTTCTAATTGTGAGTTTAGTCCCCTTAGAAACCTGGGGACCAGAAGGCATGAATGACGCGGACGCTCCACACGTCACACTGCACTAAACAGGGCACAGGACTCTGACTCTGCTTCATTCTGATCCATGTGAACTCCAGGGGTGGACGTAAGCAGTACAAACTCCATCTTCTGTGGCACACACTTAATTGCACGAGGGACCATGTGACCACACCGCTGGCGTGATTTCGACCCCCACCCACAAGAACACTACTCACTGCGGTATTCTTAGTGAGGCATCGGCTATTGTGGTCACAAGGCGTGATGGCAAAGGGTCATTAATTATGTACAGCGCATGGGAAACAGCCAATGTGTGAGTGAGTCTTTGGCAGGGCACTGCCACAAGGTGTAGGCTTCAGGAGTCATTAAAAGTGCTGGAGTGAAATTCTCCTTGAATTTATGTGGTCTGACTTCAGAGTCGGGACAAAAATGTGAGGATGAAATCTTGTCAAAACACCATTCACTTTTCATCACATTTCAAAGTCAATTTAGTCAACTAAATATAAATCTTTTTTTTGTGCAATACAAATACAGACAGAATTTTTTTTTTGCTGGAGAATTTGCTGGACTTGATTTGTCTGTTTACCTGTTACAGTTTATACGAAGAGAATTTAATGGGCTAGTATTTATCACCTACTTCTAGGTCACGAATACACTGATCAAACATCAAATCAGTGGCCCTCATTCTGCTTTTTAAACATTTAATCAACAGAGAATCAGACATACGCCTGGCTAATATATGCAAATAACAATGTGAAAGATTAAATGTTTTTTAAAAAACGTATCACGGACAGCCAGAGCTAACCAGTCAGCTACACCAGAGAACCTGACGATGATTCATTTTAAAAGTGCTCTACATCCAGAATGACACAGCGACCCTTCAGATTCCTCGGAGGTTTAAATTTAGTGAATTTGCATTATGCATCAGTTCCACATGAACAAAATATTGTTTTTTTTTGTTTTTTTTTAAAATAGTTAAAACATCATCACAGCAAATAAATCAAGTAATTTAAACAGGCATAAAAATGAAGACATGATAAGCACAATGTACCGACCACTTTGAGAAGGAATTTTTCTTTCAGCCATGGTTTGTGACACCAATTAGTTGTTCCCTTTCAGATGAACCTGGGATGAAGAAAAACACACAAACAATCAATAAGGGTTTTAATAAAGATCTAGATTTTAAGATGTATTATTAGTAAAACACATTATTTAGAGAACACGTCATCACATTATTTTCTCATGCAATCTCCTTCCTCCCTAAGCGCAACAATGTGACAGGAGACAGCACATGTGCGTGTAACACCCCTGCTGGCCAGTTATCCTGTGTTAATAGACATTCGGGGCCGTGACTACACCGGGACCCTGCCTGGAATCCTAACCAGGCACGACGGGGAGTCCTGAGCTGTCTGGTTTGGAAGGCCCTTGCTTCCGAACCCGGGTCTGGTAAATGTGGCCTGACACCTAGAGAGCCATTACTCCCTTATTAAGAGTTCAAGGACAGTGGCTGTCTCGTTGCCTGATGATTTATCCTCCTTGCATGCCGGATGTCCTGGGAATACAGATAACCTGTTGGCAAGGCATTTTGTAGGCTCAGCAAGACCCTGACCTACCAGGCAGCGAGAACGTGTGGTAGGAAATCAACTTCCTAAAAGGCCAGATAACTAGGCGGGGAAGAGAGCTCCGTAACAAATCATCGTCGGTGTTCACCAGCACTTCCACCAGCAACCACACGAGGGAGCGCGCGAGCACGGGGAGCACGGTGCGATGAACTCTGCTGGTTGCGTTCATCAAGCACACAGCAGGCCACATGGCTTTGTGAAATGAAGGCATCGATGTCGGAAGTGATTGCATCGGATAGTGCTGCATCTCTGTGTTTGCACAATCAAACTATATCAACGCTGGCGCGGATCTCACCATTTACTGAACTCCTTTAAGAGAGAAGAGAAGCCGGAATCAATGCTCTGAAATTATTTAAAAAGCCAACACAGAGACGCGTGATACGTAACCGGTCACGTAGGAGTGCCAAATGTGTTCATTTGGAACAACTTGCACCAAAGCAGCGTGTTGGTTTGGAACACTTTGATTGTCATTATCAGCCAATAGGAGCTGACAGGGCTGTTGTTTTCAGTCAACGGTGGAACATGCAGTGATACCTAATACGTAGTAAATCCTGTGGAAAATTGATTACGAAGTTACATTACACTGCATTCGGTTAGCTTTCATCTTTTGGCAAAAATGCTATTAACGTAATCAAATAAGTCAATATAGCTGCAGTGGATTTAATTATTTAGAGAGGCACTGCTACCTGGGAGTTTCTTTTTCTGTTAACAAAAAGCAGATCGAGAAGATAAGGATTCTCTTCGCACTCTCCCTCACATTAGAATGAGAGAACTAAATGATGAAAGAGATGAGTCAAATTCTCTCAATGCCACTCGTAGCAGCTCTTCACGACACACCGCCTGTCTTGGTCATTAGCAAAGCAGGCAGTGAATTAGACTCCCTCTGAAAACACCTGGCCATAAATACTCAGCACTGATTAATATTTAATGAGAAAAACATCAAGGCAACACACTGCATTTGGCCTTATTTCTGCTGTCAGGTGCGAACGTCGCTGATGGTTTGGAAATCAGGTTTCACACTCTACAAGGAATTAGTCCTACATGTAGAGAGGTGGAACAGTTAGTGTAGTGGCTGTCACATGTGACTGGTTCCAGCCAATGTTATTACATAGTGCATGCAGTCCCATCCATTAGGAGAAAATTCTGTGATTGGTAGTTAGTCAATCACATTATTTGTGCTATTTCTTAACATTTCACAAACTACAAACTGTTTATGAACATAAATGTTCTACTCGTCTTAAACCATTGCATGCAGGAGGTGCAGCTTTGGCGTGTAACACTGTTTCTTGTTGGAGATCTTCAGGAATCCTTAGCTGTAAAGGTATATCTGTAAGGAGGCTCTCATTAGATGCTAGGAGGTTGCTTTGCGCATCAAAAGTGAAAGCAGAGAGAAGTAAAAAGTACACGCACAGACTTTGTAATTACTTGTATAAAGAAGAAAAATGAAATGTTGGCTGAGGAATAGGGTGTGAGAAACTGCCTCTCGATTTTTTTTCCAAAAAATAGGCAGCTATGGGTGGGTGCTAGGCAGTCTTGAGTGGGTGCAAGGCTGCCCTGTGTGGGTGCAAGGCCACCCTGTGGGGGTGTTAAGCTGAACACCGGCAAATATGTCACAACGAGGTACCCTCTCTCTCTCTCTCTCTCTCTCTCTCTCTCTCTCTCTCTCTCTCTCTCTCTCTCTCTCTCTCTCTCTCTCACTGACTGTCTCTGTGAGAGAGAGACACAGATAAAGTCAGAGAGACAACAGCCCACCAGAGAC
>JAOYSI010000011.1:2413740-2429333 GCA_025775065.1 Hiodon alosoides | reverse complement strand
AACCCCGAGGGACTCAGCACAGTGAAGGCCAGTGAACCCCGATGACTTAATGTGTTATATATTTGCATAATGTGTACAGGCTATTCCCTTTTACCTTCCTTAGAGATTGGTCATGATTGTCCAATAAAACCTTCCGGCTTTCGTGAGCTCGAGACCAAAACTTTTGAGAGGTTGGATCTTTTGTTAGTTTCTTCCGGGCGGTAATCCCTTGTTTTAAAAGAGAGCATTCGAAAACGAACAATAAGTTGCATGGTTAAATCTATAGGAAATACCATTAAAAGTTTTACTTGATTATTTGTCAACAAGTATGTTAATAAACATATTGTTTTTTTTACTCCTTAATAATAAGATAATGATCATTTAAAATGTGCATTCATAACAGACCTTAACGCTTTCCCTAATAGCTTTATAGCCTATAGTTACACTAGTAACAGCCTACAGTTATCCTTTGTTAAATATAATTTCGACATGAAAATGTGATTTAATACACACACATACACACACACACACACACACACACAGACACAAACATACGCAATTTAGAAGGTGGACAAGTTTTACCTATAACAGTTTTATTAATATCATAACGACAATGACAATAATAATAATAATAATAATAATAATAATAATAATAATAATAATAATAATAATAATAATAATAACAATATTATACACATCACATAACGTGCATGGGCATAGGCTACTATTAAAAAAACATTTTTAAATTTCTGTTCAGGTAACAATATAGTGAAAAAATTACGAGCAGGGAATTTCCTGTTCTATTTTTTCACAGTGCTATGTGATACCGCTGGTGGAACCTGTTGATTTAAAGGCTGCGTAAAACACTCCCCCATCCCACTGCGGCATAGAGCGGCAAGCGGAGCTTGTACCTGTCACAGCAATGCGACTCGCTGCGTTTCTCCTCGAGCTCCAGACGTTCTCTATTGATCTCGCCAGGCACACAGGGCCACAGACAAGAATTATATTCGACAGTCTGCTCATTCGTGAATAACAAGTTCAGTGGGCGCTGTGTCTTTCGTCATTATCCTGTAGGTTAATATCAAGTAACAATAGCTGTGTAAATATCAAACTCAGCAATGCATAACCCTGACCCGTTTCGCTAAGCCGTAATTGTTGAAAGCAAAAAGACCACACTAATTCTGACTAATCAAGATCATTTTGAGTAAATATTAGTAGCTGCTTTTAATTTTTTACAGAAAAGAACTAATTAATAAAATCAAAGCTAATTGTTATGTGCTTTATCATCACAGAGGTTCCATTTATTTGTGCTTTAATGTTCAAAACTTGACATATGACAATACGTCATATAATTAATTTAACATGATTTATAACGGGAGATTGTTGGTTAATAGTACATAGTAGAAAATAAACAATAAAAACACTTTTTTTTGTAATACGACGTTAAGTTACGTCAAGTTAAAAAAGAAAATGAAGAAGTATGCAAGATTCCTAAAATTGCTCATTTATGCCTGTAATTTTCTTTGGACTAGAAGGCTTGTATAACTTTTTAGGAGAAAGCATTCAGGCAGATCTTTCCTAGCAAGGTAACAGATAATAAATCAAGTAAATGTTGCTTTTCGTCAACGGGATACAGATTGAAGAGCAGTTTTATTATTCAGAGATTGAACATAATTTTGTTTATAAAAGCATATAGACTGCATTTATTACAAAATGATGCCGCATATGCGTGTGTAAGAGGGTGTTACTTTATTTTTAAAATTTACTTTATCTTTGATTGAGGAAATTCATTATTACCAAAAAGTATTTAATTCGACCGTCTTGGTTATTGACGAACAAACGTTAGTTCGCTGGTAAATCGAAACCGCATGGCAATTGGATTGAACCAAGGCTTGAGTGTCGCTGAGTGAGAGAACTAGCTCCTATAGAAATGTTATGATTTTGTATTCAATGGGAAAAGTTAATATGCAAAACCATAGACTTAGACTATGTGAAGTATAAAACTACGTGACTTTTTTGCATAATCTGATCCACGGGCATATCATCCCATGGAAAGGATTCAGCACGGGCAGGATCATAGGTTGGCTGAGATAAGATCCAACTATAGCAGGAGTGGCAAAATCCTGTCCTTGAAAGCTACAATGTTTTCGATCTACCTCTCAATTGGCATTAGATCATTTCAAACACAAATAATGACTCCAATTAAACAATTAAGTGGCAAGTTGGAACGAAACCCCGCAGCTATTCAGGACCAGGGCTGTCCATCCCTGATCTGCCGTCTAGCTCATGCTTTAAAGTAGCCACACTTTTAAGCAACTGTTGTACACTCCCTGTAATTAATGATTATTAATTATTATAAACAACGTAATAACTTCGTTATTTAATTATTTTATTGATAACACGATAACTTCATTACGGAATGCTGTTAAAACTCAGCCGAACGGATCGAAATGCATTCAAAAATAAGAGTAACAGCGACAATAATAATAACAATAATACTAATAATAATAATGAAGAGGATGATGATAACTGAGGGCCACTAAAAATTACAAATGTCAGTACAGACAAACGATTTCGAATAAATGTATCTGATCTTCTGGGGACCAGGGGACTGAAACAAAGGCGTAGACGGATACAAAGAAACAGAGTTGGTTCAGTATTTGTCAGATGATTAGGCTTGGCGAGGGATACAACAGGCTACACAGAGGACTTGCCAACCTACAGTGGAGACAACAAATTACTTCATCCGGGACAGCACAGTTGCCTTCTGGTACTGCACCCTTGCAGGCGTATTACAGACTTTATAGATCAAATCACCCCTCTGACAGAAAATAAAGCACCAATGAACGAGTCAGCAATACTCCAGTAGTTAATACGAACAGCTAAACAGAAGTGTCGTAGCTAGGCAACACAAAGCCAGTGTTTACCCACCAGAAATATCGTGTTGGAAGCGTTAAAACAAAACTATTTCTAAAACAATACTATATTTGAAACATATCCGTGAGTCGTAATTTAAATGGTATATTGTTTGATTAATTTGCAAATCTTAATTCCACATTTTACGTTGTTATGTTACCAACCAGGTCGTCATTTTACTTTCCTTCGTTAAAAAGTGATCACAACGCCGTGTTGTTGATAAACAACGAATGTCAATTAATGATTTTCGAATGTCAGCAATTGCGACTGAATCATTCCCAAACTTTGAAGTACGATACCAATATCAGTATCTCAAGGGATGCCTACTCTCGGTCTACCGTAACCGTCAACTGAACAAAACTTCAACTTTTCCTTCAGGAAAACCTGAAATAATTAAACAGCCCAAGCAGAATTACATTACCATAATGTGGGAGCACAGGTATCAGTTTAAATACAGTTGTGAGTAGCACAATAGGTCTGTCATTGCGCGTAACAATACAAACTTGTGTTTTGGATCTTTTTTAACATGGATTTTTTAGCATTTTTTTTTTTGCGTATATAACATTTTCAGACACCTATGCCTTGCGTGTTAGTTATTCATCTTCCCGGATTCACGACATACAGCGAAAATGCCTTCTCCTATTCAGAATTGTACTCGGTATTTATTTACATCAACCCCAGTCGCTGTTCTTTCCCGGATCGACAAAATTGAGTATTAGTCGTTTTACCCTATAAATCAAAGGAAAGCGATGCAAATTTGGATGGTAAAATTATAAAATTATACTATAAAATTATCCTAGACTTAAAGTCCGTTTAAAAGTTTAAATGGAAGTAGAGTGATGCTGTGTTTCTTTTAATAGACCCGTTTTTTGTTTTTTTTCGCAGAGCTGAATACCACGTGTATGTGTGATGTAACAGAAGCTATAGCATGGCAAGCGCCTTGGATTGAAAAGAGATCCCTATACAAACGAATTCAGAAGTAATAGAAACATGAAACGTGAGTTATTTATATAATTTTCAACGCTTTTCGTTGCATGCATTCTAGATTTGTTGACTGGAATTCACGCAAAAGTAAGGTGAATTTCGGCAGGGGAATAAAGTAGTCGTTTGGACAACATCATATGTTAAGCTCCGGGGTATGATCAACGCATCCAATAAATTAATTCTGCATAATGCGTTAATAAGCAAACACCTGGAAGAGTGATAATGGACTGAACTACTCTGCTTGCACTTACAAGCCCAGCAGCGCCCGCGACAACGAGATCGAAGGTCTTTACTCTCACGCCGCCACGTGCACGCCAGAAACAAGGCAGGATCTTAAAAGACGCACATCCGATCCAATGCTAACAGTTCCACGCGGATACTAAGTGTATCATGTTAAAATAGGCTCATGGTCTGACGGTTTGATGAGCGTCTGGATGTTAGGGTACACTATCAATGGCGCGAAAAAAACGCAGGTCACGTAGATAATCCGACAAAATATTTTAATTTTAAATATATTTTTAATGATAATCAATTACTGTCAGATACCTAAATAAATAAGTACATAAATAACTAGCTCAATGATGATGATCATTACTATTACTATTATTGTTGTTGTGGTTGTCCTTTTTTCATTAACAGACAAGCTTAATTAATAATCAAATTACGTATATTATTAATAATGATACTAATATTACAAACACCACTAACAATTATGGTAATGATTATAATATATTATTATAATTATTAATATTATTCTAATAACAATACATCAATATTTATTGACAATAAGAAAAGTAAAGTAAATCATTATTAAAAATACGTTTATAGTAATGTAATGTTTATAATAATAATATTATTATTACTGTAATTTAACAGTTGATTTCATAGTTAATAGAAAATAAAATAGTAATAGTTAATAGAAATTTTGTCTAGCCTGAATGGATGTGTTTACAGACATATTCCGAACGCAAACATGCTTTTAACGTCTGAAGCAAATACTGAAAATAAACAGCAATAAATTAGAAAGTTTCAAACACAACGTCAAGCCTCGGCTCATTGGGGGTTTTTCATTGGAAGTTCACTCATTTTTATTTCGACTAAATTCCAAAATTACAGGATGTCTAAAGCTTACTTCAAGTGTAGCTTTTATTACATTAACCTCCCTCAACTCCGAACATTTTTGGCATCCAGATATATAACATTTCTTCTTGCGTTGATTTCTAGTTTAATCTAGTTTAAACTCTGGAAGAACCGCTGCAGCGGGACACATTTAAAAAAAAGGCTCCTTCGAATCAGTAATTTAAACGAAAATGAATAAGAAATTAAGTTTATTAGCGTATCTATTTTATTAATCAGTATTAGCCAACTATCTACTTAGTCTGAGTGCTTTTTTCGTGAGACTAAAACCTTCCGCTTGACTGAATTCTCATCTGAGTAACGGAAATCAATGCAAAGGACTGGCCCACATAAAGGGCGATGGCACAATGTATAGCCAAGCTCACGAAAACAATAATTCTGCTGACCTAATAATACCATGATAGGCTATGTGCTTCCCTCCCGTTTGGAAAGCCCACGAAACTGAAATAAATAAGGGTGAGACTGAACACGCTTGTTTTCAATAGCATTTTTTTTTTAAGTATCTTATTTGTAAATATCATATTTGCCTATGGTTTCCATTAAAAATACTAAGTTTACATGAATTAAAAACCATATTAACGAGAATATTTTATTATGGCTAAGAATGGAAATAAAGTAATAATTAATTAATTAAATGAATGGATGAATAAATAAATAAATAAATAAATAAATAAATGAATAAATAAGCTTTTATGTTTGATTGAGTCTCCCTAGAGGGGGGCTCCATATATTTGTTTAGAATAATTTTCTATAAGAATTGCACGGGCTAATTGATTTTTAAGTGCTAACTCGGTGGGAGGGAAAGGGGAGCATGCTTGGAAGACATAGAAAACTACGCCGATTTACCTGGATATAGTAGCAATGATGCGTTGTTGAATGGGCACAAAAGAGCATGGTCAACAGCGACTCCGGGGACCATTTAAACAGAGGCAGCAGAATGAACTTTCTGCAAAGTAAAACTGAGATGTCAAACTTGACTGACCAATTATTAAACGATAACACCCTATGATATTACACTGTGAAAATTGTCTATCGCTACCCCCACCCCCCTCACCCCATCCCAATACACACGTACACACACCCCAAAAGCGCGCGCGCGCCCGCGCTCGCACACTCACACACACACTCTTCCCCCCGTTTCTCTCGCTGAATTAGAATGACGCAGTGCACCCCGTGCCTCTCAACCTTCGCTTTCCGAATAAGGCATCGGATAGTTTCGCATTTTAACCCAGCATCAGTGCTCCTCGGAGGAACCGGAAGAAAGAAGGCCTGCCGTTTCAGTCCCTCAGCTCCATTCATTGAAGGAACATCCAATGGCTTCATTAGAAGTAACGAGTTGACACAAGGTAAATCTAACATTGAGGCGCCATTCTCTCTGTCCGTGGAGCGCCCTCATTAACTGTCGCTAACAAGCCGTGCAAAAACACTGATTGGACAGCTTTCGTATAACTCTGCAGACTTAGCAGGATGCCCACTTAATGAGACCACACAAAAAAGCAAAAAAAGTTGGGGAAAAATTCTTTACACTTCGATAAGTTGGGGTTTGCTGAAGAAGTTACCTTCTTTAACTATGGTATTGTAACTAAATGTCGGGGATTTCCACATTTTGAAATAAAAAACAACCAACTAATAATTGCATTTGTTTGTTGACTTGGCAAATAATAAACATGCAGATTCTTCTTTATCAAGTGAATAAATGCCACACCAATCCTGCTCATACATCATGTTTGTACATTAAATTTGATTTATTTTGTTTTTGTTGTTGTTTAGCTTTTTTGCAAGTAAAATAAGGCAAGTGCTGGCTATGGTTAATGTGTTTGCAGTTAAATACATCTCTTGGATTTTTAAGCAAGTTTTGTATTCCGACTGCAATTTGCTTAAATATTTCTAAATTAACCGTGTGCAGCTGTACCGAAAACATGAACAGCTATCTGTGCAGTTTGTCCCCTATTCACCAATCTAAAGGAGCACTTTCGGGCAGACAGAAGGGCACCGTTTCCGAGAATCCTGAGACACTAAAGCTAAACAAATAAAGAGTGGCATTTGCGCCCCGACCTGACAACACGACAAAGCTGCAAGCAGCACCAGCCAAGCAGGGTAAGGGTAAGAGGGAGCGAAAGGAAGGCGGTCGCGGCTCTCTCCACGGAACATTGCTAAGAAGGAAGAACTTGATCTTTATAATTTTCTAGGAAACCCCAGGTGGTGCTGCGTTTAATTAGCCGATAAATCGTGTCTATTCATATGTATATTCTTTCTGATGAAATTATTATAAATAACCGTCTGTTTTCGTTAACTTGACAGAATAGCTGATATAAACAACTGACAGGGGGATTTAAAATATGTATCCAATTTATTGAGCGCAAATCTACATACATTACTTATACATATAACCAGAGCCAAAAGGACAACATTTTATATCAATATTACTTCAGCGGCAATAATGAGAAAGACCGCTGAACAATTATTGCACTTAGCGATACCGGACGGGATCAACGCCTGGCTAATAACTTACAGGATCCGGAAAAGATTTCCGCTTCAGGACGTGTTGGTTGGTCTTGGAGGGGTAAAATCTTGTTCGGTCTGCTCCTAGCTCGTGTAACGTCCAGCGGCGTCAATCCATTGTTTTAAGAAGAAAAACTAAGAGGACGAAAATCGAGAGGAGAGAGATCATATATTGTTTGTTTTATTAACCTGATAATATATGTATTTGTTTTCGGGATGTTAAACACATTGTATAAACCGCACAAATATGACGGAGGTCTAATAAGAACCTTTGTGAAATGTTTTGTGGACCGCTCCGTCGTCGTGAAGCAGCAGTCTTTTGAAATCCATTTATACCGGTTCCGCTCACAAAGATTGACTGCCTGCATGTACATCATTTTAAGCTCGTGCGAACACGTTTTAAAATACATCCGAATACCTGAAACAGAGTGCCCGGCATATACATACCTTTTCATTCATAATGTCCGCATACTTTACAGACTTTACAGTGGAATTTGTCATCGGCTCCCCCCTAAATTTGCACGCTACTATTGTCGATGTAAATGCTTAATTATAGACTAACGTTAACTGAAAAGGATGAAAAATGTTGAAGCCTACTTTGTCGCAACTAAATGTTTGTCAGGTAATAATTTTAGGATTTGTTGTTTATTTATTTAAGTAGAATATATATTTTGCTTACCTTTGCCAAATGCCTTTCTGTCTTTCTCAAGATCCCATTTCACTCTTTCTGATGAATCAATTGAATATGTAAGATTTTTTTTTTACTTGGAAACCAAGTCATACTTCATCTACTCAATTGGAAAATAAATCAATACTGGCCAAGTGGGGTCAAGGTTAATTAATACTTCTTGTATCATTCTAACGTACTGTTAACTCCAGTCTGCATTGTAAAGGCAGACGGGGGCAGCGGAGTAAACAAACAAAGATCGACCTAATAGTTTGTCGGCATTGAGTAGCGCGTCTCCCGCTGGTTATAGTTAAGAGAAGAGCATTATAAGCTTGGGGATAAACAGACAATTAGGCCAGGTGAATAAACTTGTTTAGGGGTGTTAATTACACGCTTAACGCAAACAAAAGCTATGTAAAAGAATGTTATTTACCACGGACTCTTTCAAACCAATCCAGGTTTTAAATTTCACTTCACAATTCCAACTGAAAATTTTCCGAAGCCTACCTAGGTTTCCGACAAAACATTTTTAATCTAATAACCAATACAAACGTACGTCCAATATCTAATTCTATAGTAAAAGTTTAAAGGAGGAGGGAAAGCCGCTTTTAATATTTAGAATATTTTCTTTCAAGTTCCCAACTTAAGTTGGCAAGCCAAGAGGGTTTTAAACAGGAGCCTGGCCAGCATGGAAATACTGTGAGTTATTTCCAGTCCGAGAAGCTTTCCAACTGGACCAATTCAAGTGCCACTTGGAATTAATTCACCAGTGTTTCATATGACAGGAGAGCAAACAGGTTTGATCCAAAAGCACAACCTGGTCCAACGCCTCCACCAGGATCGTCACCTCTGCTGCTAAAATACACCACACCTTTTCGACCAATATGTTTCTTTATAAATAGGCTATACGATCATTCCATCCAATGGAAAAACAACAGCACGAACAGATGTCAATTCTTCAGAGTCAAGATGGGGAGGGGAGGGGGGGTGATCCCGCTAAACAGAGTGGAATGGGTGTAAGAAAGATGCAGTGGAATGTTAAAATAATAATAATAATAATAATAATAATAATAATAATAATAATAATAATTTTTAAAAGACGAAAAGAAAAAAGTTTTGAATTCCTCAATGGTTTCGTAAAGGCTGCTTAGGATAATTATTTCAGCTTTATTGAGGGAAGATAAGCCGGTCTAGAACTTGCGTTTCACCACGCCTTTTACATGCCCTCACAATATGTGTATTGTTCGCTACTGTGTGTGAACTAACATACTTTTTAATACCAAGCAAAGTCCTGTCCAAATATGCACCGCCGCTTGAGGCAGCCTCATGTGGCACACATATAGTTGAAAATCGCTAAACGAATGTCATTCTATATTATAATGTAACTGTGTTTGATATCAAACGTATTATACATACCAAGTGCATATGGCTCCGGTTAGGTATAGATCTGTAGTGCACGAACACGAATACACAATATAAACTTATTAAGTATTAAAAGTCAAGATGGCTGTAGTTATATTAATACCGATGCACTAATGTAAGAGTAGTTATTAATATTCGGAATATAAATACTACCTCGACCATAGTTGTGAGTTCTGAAACACACACTTGGCCAAATTCCAGAGAACCAAAACGGTCACAGCCGAATTCGCCTGTGGGGAGTGCGACGCCGCTGTTAGGAAGTACTAGCTTCACTGACGCGAGCCTGTTTGAATATTTCAGGACTGGTTCAGCGCCTGTCCAAAAAGGCTATCAAGGCTCAATAAGCGATGCTACACATAAATAATGGTAGCATCTAAAGCATCGGCACCCACCGCTGAGTCGGCAATATTGTCATAACTATATTTCAAATAACATTTATTTCGTTATGTAAAAAGCCTTTAATTCAATAGAGCGCCAGGATGCATGATTACTGTCCGAACGGGCCCCAATGAGCTCAGCTTTCCTCCTCTTCCCGAATTAAAAGTGTTCAGATGGGACAAATAAAGCGAAACTCCGTGCAAATCATGTGTGAATTGACTCTGTTAGAAGCCCTTTATTCAAATGTGTATTCCCGTATTCTTGCCTGGCCCATTTGGCACCCCCTACTACCCCACCCCCTCCCTTTCCTTTTCCCTACATATCTTCTTTAGCCTTAACGAGCCTCGTTAAGATCGCAATAATATTCCACCCTCTAATTGCTCATTCCATTCAACAAATAGGCGAGCATTGGGTTTTACTTCATGCAAGCAGGTTTAGAGGGAGGGTAGTGTTGAGATTGGGGTTCCTGATAACCCCCCGTGCGTGCAGCAGAAGTGGTGAAAGCCTCTACGTACTGGCTAATGATTGGCACGCTTGACAGTGATTGGCAGGGCTGCCATGACAACCTTACAACGACACCAAGAAGACCAATAGAAAAGCGAAACAAAATGTTTCAATGCTACACTCACGGTGGATTTAGGGGAGATATTATGAGGCTGGTGTCATTAGGCGATAGCTATTGAATCATTCAATCTTTACTCGTCGTTTCTTTTCCTTGATAATTTTCTTTCTCTCTCAGGTCATTCCATGGTTTTCAGATCCCCTTTAGAGCTTTATCCCTCCCATTTCTTCCTGCCAAACTTCGCTGATCGCCCTTTGCTCTTGGCGAGCAGTGCTCCCAGCACCAGGTCTCCAGAAGACTTGTCAATGTTTCAGCTACCCACCCTCAACTTCTCTCCGGAGCAAGTGGCGAGCGTCTGCGAGACGCTGGAAGAGACCGGAGATATCGAACGTCTAGGACGATTCCTGTGGTCTCTGCCTGTGGCACCGGGTGCGTGCGAGGCGATCAACAAGCATGAATCTATCTTACGAGCTCGCGCCGTGGTTGCGTTTCACACAGGGAATTTCAGAGACCTGTACCACATCTTGGAGAACCACAAGTTTACGAAGGACTCCCACGGCAAACTGCAGGCCATGTGGCTAGAAGCACACTATCAGGAGGCCGAGAAACTGCGTGGTCGTCCCCTAGGACCCGTTGATAAGTACAGGGTACGGAAGAAGTTTCCCCTGCCCAGGACCATCTGGGACGGTGAGCAGAAGACCCACTGTTTCAAAGAGCGGACACGCAGTCTGTTAAGGGAGTGGTACCTTCAGGATCCCTACCCAAACCCCAGCAAGAAAAGGGAACTGGCTCAAGCCACTGGACTCACTCCTACACAAGTCGGAAATTGGTTTAAAAATCGGAGGCAAAGAGACAGAGCGGCGGCAGCAAAAAACAGGTCAGTTAGATTTTTGTCACAGAGCTTGTGTAACAGCACTCGCGTACAAGAAATATCTAAATAAACCTCACTGATTTTTATCTAAAGTTATAGAATGTAATTGGTTACCAAAAAGGCGAGAAAACTTAATATTAAACAATAATATAGAATTATTGGGACGAGGCGAAAAGTATATTGGGTCGAAAACATAAAAAATGTAGGCTCTCGGTGGTGGATCGGCTGGAGGGAGGAGGAGGGGTTGTGTTGGTTTGGGCTCGGCGACATTTTAGTTTTAATTTCCTTGGTAAACAGAAACATTTCGATAAAACGTGTTTCTAAACATACGCTTTCAAGTCAAAACCATTAAATCTAAATTGAATATCTTAAGCGTAAAGATAAAATACTATATTTTAATGGAACACACGCCATTTCGTTTTCTGAATCGTGTAAAATTAAAAACAAAATGAAAACAAGGGTATTCATAATTACCGTAGAGAGAAAAGTAAGTGAAAAGATTGTGGTCTTAATATAAAAAAAAACTTGTACTACGTCATGTAGGAATACTGTATGGTGTAAATACATTTATGAAATTGTGGAAAAAATATTATATAGCAATCTAAACTATTTCTCAAATAAACAAAGTAATTCATTAGAAGGGAAAAAATATGTAGTATCGCTTCAACACGCTCGTTATCTTCAATATCCTTTCCTTAACAATCTGTCAATTTGTATCGTATCTTGACAAGGGAAAGTTTTTGTTTTTAAACATCCCACTAAATTAAGAGTACGATTATTCTCAGAACGACAGCAAACAAAAACTCACTGAGGTGAGTTTAGCCTTTGATTAAAAAAAAAAAAAACTAAGATCCACTCGATATGCCTTGTTTATATCCTGGGAGTACAACTAAATATGTTTTTTCCGAAGTAACACAAGAAGTACCGACCAATTATATAACTTAGCCTATTTTATTATGCCAAAAACTATTTGTCTGCATGTAAGATATTAAATCAAGTCGAAAGAAAATAATTTGTTTTCTATAACTAGTATTACACCAGACCACACAGTCTCTGTTTTAAAGGCTGCAATTAAAATATGGTCATTTCTTTCTGTATTGTTTTTAATCCATTCACCATTATAAATCCCTCAACATAACTTATAAATTACATTTTGTTTAAGATTTGTTAAATATATTACCTGTTCGCCTGCTTCGTATAGTTTGTTGGGATTACTTTTTGTATTTTGCATTGTGTTTAGGTAATTAGACGTGTTTCACAAGGGGGATATATTTTCCAAATAATGTGTTGCTATATTAAAATAAGGTGTACTGATAATGCTTGCAGTGATGAAGAGCAGAATGAAAACACATAACGCCAGCACAAAGCAATAAAAAACATTAACCCAACACAGTTTACGTTGTATTGCCAATATCAAAAACAAATATCCGGTGCTTATCATATTTTGAAAATACTAACGTTTGCTAATACGTACATATTGCATTTTGCAAAATGCATTTTTATATGGACACAAAAAGGTTGCATTTTTACAAAAATGTAAAGCTTTGGCACAACCAAAGCAATAACAACAACTTTTTCAAATTACTATTGAACTAAAAGCTTTTAACCTCTAATCACCTGGAACACGCGCTTCCAAGTATTATTTCCGAAAGAGAATCATATTGAAAATATAAGATAAGATAAATAGATTGAAAAAATCAAAATGAACATTTTCTCAGTTAAACACAAACTAGTATTTGGCTAAACATCAAGGCTAAACGTGTTATACGTATTTTATAAACGGTACTGTGATGTTTACAGATACATTTTATATTTTGTCTTTTATATTTTTGTCGATTCAAATGTTGTTTAGGGTTAGGGAAGCGACAGCTTCTCTTTTTTTTCAATTATTTGTTAAAGTACATACGTCGTTGTACTCTGGATTAGGGGTACGTGAAAGAAAGGTTTAAACGCGTGCCTGCAGTGGCGGGTAACGAATGAAGCGGTATGGAAAACATAATGTTTTGAGGATGGATACATTGAGATGCGTATTAACTGAAATGTTATTTTCGTATTTCCATCAGGCTGCAGCACCAAGCAATAGGACAGAACGGCATGCGCTCTCTGTCAGAATCCGTGTGCACCCCGCACAGCTCGGCGGAATCGCCGTCTACCGCGGCCAGTCCGACTACCAGCGTTTCGAGTATGACGGAGCGAGTCGAAACCGGCACCTCTATTCTCTCAGTAACATCGAGTGACTCAGAATGCGATGTATGATACAAAAAAAGAACAATATTTACAAGGAATATGGACCTGAAAAGACTATAAAATATCGGGGGAAAAAGGACCAATTGGTTTAATTATATATATATAAAAAAAAAATAGAAGCACGTCTTTTTTCAAGCGCTTTCGATGGACCCACGCCTTCCCCTTGCCCCCCTCACCACTTGCATGATATATATATATTTTTTTTTGTATCTGGGGAAAAATACTCTTTAAGTTCAATATTTTTTACAAGGATGGCCAAGAAGAGGGAATTACCAGAACCTGGTGTTTATCGCCTTTTTGATCTCTATCTGTTTTAGTCCACGTGATGATGACGCGCAGCCGAGATGCAATCCTGTTTTATTTTATGTTCGTCAGACAATCATTTGAGTCGTAAGCACCTTTTTTACAATACTTCTGTCACTGCCTGTGTGGGGTACTGGTCAAATGTGGAATCTAATAGTTATGACTGTAACAGATTTTTATTTTTATTTCAAGATTTTATATTGAATTGTGTATATCTAAAATAATGCGATCATTCTCCCAGTCTGTAATATATGTGTAGAGATATGCTTGTATATAATATTGCTCCCCTTCTCCGTCTTCTTTTCTATCCCTGTTCACTTTTGACGTGGTGGTCCTGCATAAAATATTTGTCAAACGTAAGACGAAGTGCTCTAGGTTTTTGTTTGTTTGTTTGTTTTATACTTTAGATGGGATAACGACGATAGACATGCATCAAGTGTTATCGGTCACTTTTATGCAAAATCGTTTTAATACAAAATTTGGAGTAGGCCTATCCATCAACATGTTCAGTCATATGCGTACTCGCTTTAAGGCGCTTATTAATCAATGTTTATTTACTTGCGTGTTTATGTTTATGTACAAATTTCTAAATCAAATACAGTATTCCATTTTCTTATATACTCTGCATTATGTGTTTTTGTTCTGTTATTGTTCTGCTTACAACGTTCGATATCCAGTGGAATTTGGACATTGAAATCTGGATTGGCAATTTTGTTCCGGGGCGCGCAATAATACCAGTATAACACCCCCCCCACCCCAAAAAAATCTCTCAAACTCCATACTCCTACCAGTATGAGACGTTAGGCCAAGGGTGCTTTTTGCTAAAGGATATATATGCAAATATAAAGCGGTCTAACACATCCAATGTTAGGGTAGTGCTTGGGTGAGACTCTTGTTTTACCCTTTTGTTTATGCTTGCCAGTGAATACAGAAATTAAGTAAACGCTCCATTAAATGGACTAATCGTCGTGGACTCCTCCCCTGCCTCAATCTCCCTTTGTGGAACATTGAAAGAGTCTTTATTCTTGGCTAGGCGAGCAATGTTTCAGCCACCTCCTCGTGACGGAAAAAAATTCCTTTTCCGATTTTTCCCCCGATTTTTCTTCTGCTATGAACACTATTAATTACAATAATAAAACAAAATGCTTTTTAGGTAAAACAAAATGCAAAACGTTATGTTTAGGGAGCTAAGCCCCCCCATTGAAAAAAAACAACAAAAACTTCGATATATTAAAATAGCGGTTACAATTTGTCGTTCACGTCATCTGTTGAAATGACTATTTTGAAAAACGATTATGCCAAAGTTAACACTACCAACAACTATTTAATTAAAAAAAAGAAATGTTTATTTGATAAATAAACAACAACAGCAGCATCGATACAGACATGTATAGGAAATCAGGAATATTTTGGCTATTACTGACGCTTAGTAATACGAAAAGTTCAGTTAACCAATTAAATCAGAAAAATGAAAGATAGGGCTAAAGTGTCATAATTTTGTTCCATTATCTTGTTAAGCACAATTTAAATTGTCCACCAAATTTTAATCTCGCAATATTATGCATGGTCAACGTAATTGCTGGCTCTTGGTATTTATTTATCAGTTGTATACGTTTACTAGTATT
>JAOYSI010000011.1:2392096-2404323 GCA_025775065.1 Hiodon alosoides | reverse complement strand
TATATATATTCAAACCAAGAGTCTGAATTGTGAACAGAGGTAGATAGTTTGGGAGGAAAAATAAAATAGGACACAGTGGAGTGAGAGAAACAGACCATGGGTATCCACGAACCAGTATAACAGTGTGGGTTAATTGTACGTGTGGGGCCGTATATGCTTTGCGAATAATAATGAATAATCAGAAATAATCAGGTCTACAGTCTACAAGGAGGGTGTCTATGATAAATTAAGAGAAACCGCAAATGGGGTCCTCACAAAAAATTAAAATAAAATAAATCGTTCAGTGAGAAATAGGTAGCGTAACTAAAATCTCTTTCATATCGAATTGTTTACCCAGTCAGTCAGTTTTTAAAGAACCGGCAGTGCACTGAGAGCTCACATTCATTAGAATGAGATGCATGTGTGACATTTAAATAGACGTTTTTATCCATGTTGCATAACTGACTGATCTCCGTCATTTTTGGGGGATATATACACGTCACTCACAATATTACGAGATAGTTTCTCGTGCGCACGAGATAGTTTGTCTGATTTTTTTTTTTTTTTTTACACAGGTCACTTCAGGGGCTCCGTACAATATCCATGGGGATATCATAAAAAAATTAAAGTTCGAAAATATGTTGGATTTAATCGAACCAATTTTTTGTTTTATACTGGCTACGTGTGTGGTAATAAAATTAAGAGACTCGTTGTGATATCAAAACACGTATATATTAATGTATAATAAAGAAATCTGTGCCCCAAAGTGTTATTATGTTATTATTTTCAATGAATAATCGACCACTTGGCAACCTGGCGCTGTCCACTCAAAATCCACTCGCGGGATTTTGATTTAGTTCAGGTAGGTGAAGTTATGTTAACGAGTTTATTCAATATAAGCGCGTGGCCGTGAACTATTTGTGATTTCACCGTTCCCAAAATGCACTTAAAATAAACAATGTTTACACAGCACAGGCCTACTTCAGTTATTTTAATTCATAATCAACTTTAGGGATAATCCAGGGACAACAACGAAGCTACCACATAAATGCTTCGCAAAGTTAATTCGAACTAATTGCAAAACCAAACGAACAATCACCAGCTACTTAACTGCATTTACACTGATATGTTTGATTTGATTTACTGCATGCCGACAACCGTTGTAAAAAAGGTGAAACTGGTAGCAGAACTGTATTTTTGATTTTTGATTTGAATAATCAATTTATAGCACAATTTGTGATTGCAGCTATTGCTTACTGTTAAAGTGAAATTTAAATGTGATTTTTATGTCCTAACTTGTACTGAGGAAGGCACTACTTGTGACTTAAATAACACAATCCGGCTATGTAAAATTGTGGTAATCGCAGGATTAATTTCTGTCGCGTCAGAATAAACACGAAATTACACGGTTTCAATACAACCACCATAGGAAAACAGAATACGCGGGGAAATAACATATAATTGATTCGGAATAAAATCAGTGATAGTCTAGTTTAATATCTTTATCCAATAAGATATTGTAGGTGCCAAATAATTTATTTAATAACAATATTGTTTGCTTGTTGTATCCTGACAGAACTCATTGTTTTGTATTTTTGAAAATTCATTTTCAGTTTTCAGAGGGATGTCTTTTACTGCGTATTAATTGTGGTAGGCCTAAAGTAAAAG
Source organism: Hiodon alosoides (assembly GCA_025775065.1). Taxonomy (NCBI): domain Eukaryota; kingdom Metazoa; phylum Chordata; class Actinopteri; order Hiodontiformes; family Hiodontidae; genus Hiodon; species Hiodon alosoides. The sequence continues at coordinate 2,402,676 of JAOYSI010000011.1, read as the reverse complement.
TGGTCAAATTGAATTCACATTCTGCGTATTATTCTTCGTCATATGTTTGTAGATGCAGATATTACCTGGTTTAAAACGCGAGTAATGACCCATGTTGTGCAATGGTAACCTTCAAAAAGAAATAAATTGTACTGAAATTCAAAAATCAATTGCGCTTGAGTATTAAACCCAGTATTAGCGTAAGGTATTTTAATTTTCAAATTTTAATTAATACAGCACACCAGTAGAGCTCCTTGTGACCCCATGTTAAATGCATGTTACCTCTGGTAGGTATTAGACTTAGTCTGGGAGCAAGTCAAAAAAGAGAAACCCTCTAATCGCAATTTCCATAAATTTATGTTTTTCCTTTATGAGTAAAATAAATAAAAAAGATACTTACCAAAACAAGAAAAAAATAAAGAAAACGCTTTAAAAAATTGCACCTGATTTTAAGAATACGTTTTATTAAAAAAAACTTTATATGTTGCCGACAAATTAGTATATTCTTTCTCTCAAACACATACGCCAGAATTTCAATTTGCATGTATGTAGAAGTTCCCTGTTCATTCGTCGTGTGGCTTTCCCATTAAAATAAAAGGCAATCCTTAGAGTTCTCTGACTTCCAATAATCTTTCAGCAACGACTTCCCTTAGTAATTAGTCTGGTTACCAGCCATTATCACCCTATCAACGTATCTGTATTAATCGGAATATGTTTTAATCGATTCAACAACTGCAAAGTTATCAAGTTTTTTATGGATGGAGCTGATTACAAAATAAATAAATAAAAAAAGTTATTATTTATTTTTGCTTCAATATCAGCAATATAAAGCCTTATCTACAGGCATCTTTGACGCATCAGAAATCACGAGTCAAAATTGTTGTTAATATTTTATCAGATTACATTAAATACATTTTTGGATTACTTCGGAAGGCAGGCGGATGTACAAAAATATTTGAGGAATTTTAGTAAATATTTTCATGTAAGTAAGATTTTTTTTATGGACATATTATTCTGAATTTTTCTCAATGGAGACTAAATTAAAACTTGTTAAAAGTGTTTTCTTGTTATGAGTAGAAGAAATAAAAAAATAAGAAAACGCTATTATTGTTAATGTAAAGATTCGATTTGGTCTCAATCAAGTTGCTTATCGTTATTTACTCAGGCTCAGCTTTTTGTGGACAACTGGATGCTTGTGTAAATGACAAATAAAATAAATAAATAAATAAACCAAGAACCTACCAATTGGAATGGGCCTACTGTTGATTGTTAAATATAATAAATGTGGGGCAATTTATACTCGGATATATGTTTCGGTTCTCCAATAAAACGAAAAAATATACAAAAAAAAAAACAGTATAACATACAAAATGACAAAATAATTCGAGACTATAATGAAGAAAAGACTCCATAATTGCCTGTCATTTGGCTGTATATATAATACATGTGTGTCTATACAATACATTTTGGTGTGTGGTGTTTATTTGTTGGTTAATTACTTAAAAAAAAAACCCAGGCCCAACAGTTTGTAGCAGAATACACAAATCGATATGAGTTACCCAACCTTAAACGCAATAAAAATTGTAATTAATTGCCGAAATAAATTCTTACAGCAATGCACTGGGAAAGGCCGGGCTGAGATGACTTTTTAAACCCATAGTTGGTACCAAATCTCTCAGTGGATACCCATAGAGGTATAGGCCTAATACACCGATTTTCTGAATATATTTTGTATATTTTCCTTAAATTAGTGCAGGGCAGGGTGAAAACGCATAAAGGTTTTGGTTGGTAGGAATATTTTGAAAAGTGGAGCAAGCGATATTTGTGACACTTTGTTCAGCTAAATGCGGAGAAAGAAAACGGTGTATGTTTGAGAGAGAGAGAGAGAGAGAGAGAGAGAGAGAGAGAGAGAGAGAGAGAGAGAGAGAGAGAGAGAGAGAGAGAGAAAGTTTGGAGGTAAAAATGCTAGTCTATTTCAATTCATTTCGTTATTTGTGTAATTGTCTAATAAAAATACATTCCAAATAAAGTCAGCATATGATGTTGCATTCTAACCAAAGACAGCCGACGTTGCTATGTTAATAGAAAATGTTGAAAGGGTTTAGAAACATCTAATGGCCAAAGTTAAACGGCTTCTCCGCCCCTTCACACACACAAACTACACGCAAACCTACTTCGGTTGTTTTGGGAACTATACTGCGGTAGTAGGCATCCATGCTACCCTACAATTTAAATATATGTTTTTTTTTATTTTATTTTTTATTGAACCTTTACCCGTTTTAACCTTGTCTTAATGCCTCGGGTATTTATAGACTGTTTGTTTGAGGTGCGGCCGAATACGTTCGTAAATTATAAAAGAGAATGGGGTTCATACAAATGGCAATTGAATTTGAGCTAAATAAATATTTGGACCTTTATTAAATTATTTGCCCATGTGCAATCTTAAAATTTGAAGTTTAAGTGGGGTTGATTTAACCTCAAGTGCTTCAAAGTTTGTAGACAATGTATCTCACCCGTACCCACCTGTTTGTGTTACGAGGCTGATTATAATCTTATGGGTTCAATGATTCCGAGGAATAAATCAACTCCGTATTAACTCATTTGACTAAAAATGTCAACCTTTGTTACTTCTTGTTCAACAGTAAAGTTAAACAAAAATATTCTGCAGGAAATATATAAAATTACCAAATGATAAATATAATGTAATAATTTGTCTGATAAACCCTATTAGGATATATCTCCTACGAATGATATCTACCTAGTAACTGTTACGATAAACACGGGCTAAATACACAATTCCATTTTTAACTCTGAAAAGTAGAGTGCGTGAAAGAAAGGAAGATTCGCACTAAGAATTATCCATAGACAAGACAAATACATTATGAATCTTTCAACACCCGTTTTCTCCCATTAAGGCTTGAAAAAAAAGACAAATATTTGTCACTCAACGTCAATAGATTTATCTGGACACAGCAGGGCCGCGATTATAATATATATTGGGGGGAATTATTATTGTTAGTGCATTAAAATATTGCACCCAATGTTTAATCCATGGCTGCGTCTCTGGTACACAATATTGCCTATCATACCCATTAAAACTTGTCTTGTTGATCCATTTATCTATTAATTTCAACTGTCAACTGTTGGTAGTAACATACAAGACGCGCTAAATTAAGTAAATGGAAGGAAGGGGAAAAACGCTTTAAAGCACTAAAGTTGAGTTGAAAGTTCCAATACAGTATCGGCTATGTGTAGAATAGATTCGATTTTTGTGTGTGCCTGACTTAAGCACACAGTGGCCACGACAATTCCTGGTCTCCCACAACCTCGCCTCTGCATATCGTGGTGTTTTAAAATCAGTACGGAAGACAACCCGGTGTTTGTAGTATTACCATGAATTTTTAATGACTTCCGAACTAGCACACACAATTTAACCCGGGTTATCTAAACTCAAGAGAGGCGACCTATTGAAAAGGCAATCGAGCCCGTGTCTCACAACGCTTGAATAATGGACAATGCCTCCCTTTATTTATAGTTTAGAGGGGAAAAGTACCTTTAATTTCTTGGATTGTGGGTGGTGTCATATGTTTTCGCGATATTAGTGCAAAACATAAATTGTTGTTTCTAGATATAATGGTATCTATGTGCATGGGGAAAAAACACCTTTATTTCGGAAAACTAGACATTTTGAAAACAATTAGAAAGGCATTATGCCTGTTTCTTCAGAGGGTGAGAATGTATGTACTTCGCATAATAAGATGAGTTGTACCGTTTATGTTTTTGCAGTGTGTTATATGTTTATGCAATTAAAAGAACAATTATTTAAAGAACAGGCTTATTTTTCACAAGCAATAACAGAATATTTAAATTTTCAGAGATTATTGTGCGCATTACCAAGCAAAATGATTTATAGAAGGAAACCCCCAAACCTGAAGGACGTGTTATCAATAATGTTGTTTAATCTCTTAACACAAATTGAACATCGTATAGGGGAAATTACCTAGCCCCGACGTTTGTTCTTTATATGAAGAGGAAATTCTCCAATTAAACACATTCCCAGTTTTTAAGGCTTGTGGCCTACATCCTCCGTTCGGTGGCCATATAGTTTTAGAGTTTTCCGCTTGCCTACTTAGCTTGTCTCAGTTTTAATCAATTATTTTATACAATGCTATGTTTTGGTTAAGGGCATTCACACATCAAAAACAAAACAAAAACAATATAAACGTAGGCACATATGTTTATAGAGATTATTTCATTTGTTCAAATAGGACTTAGTTATTCCTCGGTTTTGTTTTAATGTCGTTATAAAAAAAACAATTAACGACAAATCTTTTGCGATAAATAAGACTCTTTCTCAGCTCAATACGTTCAATGATTGTTTTTATTGTAAAGGCTATATGAAACTATGGTGGGATCGATGCGTTTATATTTTATTATTATTCGCAAAGTTTACATGCAGTCGCTTTCCAAAATAAGATACAAATAAAGATAAAAGATTATAACCTTGACCTTTAGTTTCAAAGACTGCTCCCTCTATAATAACATCTTCAATATGATATCCCATACAACATAAAACCGAATATGGCCTGTTTTCCAAATCTGCAGGGTGCAAACAAACGGATAGGGGGTACCAGACTTGGTGTATACTGGTCTTCTGATGCCTGTCATCTAAAATCATAATAGTCATGATAATAGGAATTAAGATTTCATTATATTGTTTTGAACACTATAACCTGTTATTACATTCTAGTAAAATACCATTAAACGCCTACCATCTCACCTCTCCCGTGTCGACAAAATATCCTCTAACGATTCTGTTTTTTTCTTTTGAACATCACTTCAAGTGTCTTATTTTTAATCGTCCACGTTCCTTTATAACGTCTTTAGAAAAACACGTCCCGCTGTTTAAGAGCCAAGGTCGACTAGGTTAGACGACATAGGGTTCAGTATAGTATCGTGCAAAGAGTGATGATGGTGCACGTTGTCCGTGCTGGTGACGGGGATGGCGCTGGGGCCAGGCGGGGGCGCAAGGCCGTGCAATGGCGGCAGCCCTGAGTTTGAAGACAGGAGCAAAACCGGGCTTGTTGACGAATGATCAGGAGTCCCCGAAGGCGTTTTATCGTCGTCCGAGCTCCCCAAGATTGATTTATTTCCATTCAAAGAAGAAGTCAATGGGTTATGGCTGTTAGTATTTGAGTTTTCGTTGTTCTCCCTGCGGAAGAAAAAGAGGTATGTTTAGAATAATGAAAACTCTTCACATTCCCCATTTCATATTAAACAAACAGACTCCTTTGAGTAAATTGAGTACACATTCCTCAAACCAAGGAGTGTATTCGCTTATTCGTTAGTGCATTCTTGAACCGTGCCTTTAATTTTTTAATGCAGGCAAAGTACGTTTCCTATATTTTAAGAATGGACTTAGGCCCTATGTGCTATTTAAAACAACAAAACAAATGTATATTTCAATACAGCTACAGGCACGCGATAGATAAGCCAGAGACTGAAGTTGAGGGACTCGTGTGAGTCACGTGCTTTGCTACCGGGTTATATTTAAAAGGAGAAACACCCTCTAATTTTGAATGTTTGTTCAACAAAATACAAAAGAGAAGATATTTCTGTAATATCTCCGTAAAGTTGGCCTACTTTGCCCTGGATAATAAAAGAGCTTGCCGATAATGTGCTTTCGAGAAAATTAATAGACATTTTCAGGTCAGAACTTACATAAAACTATAAATATACAGAGGTTACTTTTTTCTTTAATGCTACGTTGGATTCTCGACAAAAATAAGTAAATATGAGCATACAATTCATAAAAATCCTAACAACAACAACAAAAACAATAATAATAATAATAATCTCACACCTCTCTTTCCATATAATTTTTTGTCCCTTTACTGTCGCAGCAAGCCGTAAAGTGTTCACATGCATTGTTAATAACAGCTGATGTAAACTAAAACAGTTGTTTTTTAATATTAATGAATGTGAATCTATACCATGGACGTATTTTTCGGGTTTTAAGTAAAATCGGTGACATTTTAGATTTGAGGCCTACTTTAGATTTTGATTAACCTATTTTGTTTTATTTTTTTTTAAGTTTTTTTGGCCAGGATAATATTAATACAATTTACACCGCATATACGAATGGTCACTATCAAAACTTCAGATCATTATAAAAAAAGTTGGCAAAACTGGTCAATCCCAAAATGCAGGCATGAATCTCAGTGACTCAGAGTCTTAAACAGTATAAATGTAAGACTGGCCGTGTCTCCCGCACAAATTTGCGCTGCAGCCCCGGGCAAGTTCAAAGCTGGTCTACCGTCATTTCTGTTGGTTGAGTATGGTCATTATATTGCGTCCTGTCGTCATTTAACCTCAGAAAGGAATAGTGCACTAGAGACAAATATATATTCGCGAATTACATGTCGCGTTGTAAAATGTATATCCTAGGTTGATGAGCTTACACTGTACCTGAGGGCAAGGTAGTTTAAATTGCGTGAATAAATTGTAATGGTTATTGAAATGCCAAACAGACAACGAAATTTCTTACCTGGCGTAATAGCAATTACAGGTCAACGTCACGGGCACGTAGTGAGGCCGAAACAACGCGGTACATATTTAAAACTAGGGAATTATTTTTACAGTTTTATGTGGGTTGTGGTCAATTTTGTTGATATTGTGGAATGCATTTAATGGTAAGACTGGGGGGCGGGTAATAGACCCATAAACACTTAAATATAAAGACAATTGTCAGATCAGGGGAGATAAAGCCGAGAGTGCTGACTGCGGCTCTGGAGTATGGAGCATTTATGAGGATTTACGGTTTTATTGGTTATAAATTAGGCCATGGATTTTTTTTTAAACTTCCCACCTAATATACGTTTATTGTAAAAAGTTTATTTTATTTTATGATTCAGTCAGCTACACATTCACTTGCGCTGCATTTGCACTGCAAAATAAAATCAGTACTCTTACATTTCGACAATGTGGATGTCTGGGCCTCTGTTGACCGCTCGCGTGCTTTCAAAATGCAATGATTTACCGCCGTCGTTTCATCTTGAATTAGTCGCCGCCTGAGGAAACGGGACACCCTCTTGGGTGGACACCTGACAAAGGAGCTAAGCTTCTTTTAAATCTAAGATTTATAATTGACAAAATTCAACTCTGAATTGCGAATAATTTATATTTGAGGCATAAAATTATTACCACAAATAAATGTTTTTGTGGTTCAAAGTTTGGGATCTTCTCCAAAAGTATCATATTGAAAATGTTGTGGAGGTGGATGCACACCAAATATATACATTTTTGTTTTATTGTACCATTTATAGATACATTATTATTTGCCTATTTTCGTATGGCTTCTAACTTATTTTAAATTTCTTTTTGGTGTTTTTCCTCATCTACAACATTACCAATGTTTACATTATTACCACAAATTGTTTTTTTTTGTGTGTTGTTATTCAAAATACATTCAGAAATTTAGCATAATGTCGATACAATGTGTATTTATATGTAGCCTGCAAATTGTTCCCAGTGGCTTAGTTTTAATCAACTTAGGCCACTTTGCAGTTGTTTGAAAGAACAAGAACGTTAAAGTAAATACAGCCTATATCAAAGTGCACATATCCACCATAGGCCAATTATATAGAAATATATCTTGTCTATATTGACTTTATGCTGACTTTTATCACTTCAAAAAGTTATATTTTTGACGGTTGCATTTGGTGAGGGGTGAAACGTTGCGTAATTTAACCGACATAATAATTATTTCCACGTAGTATTCCTAACGGAAGATACCCCAAAGACGATTGCCAATGTAGTCAAAAACGATTTTAGTGTTGTGTAAGTGAGAGTAAAACTTCACTTACTCGTACCTTTCCTTTGCCTCTGCGGCTCGGTCCCTTTGCCGTCTGTTCTTGAACCAGTTGCTGACCTGGGTGGTGGTCAATCCGGTGGCTTCGGCCAGCTCCCTCTTCTCTCGCGGGGAAGGGTACGGGTTGTGGGTGTACCACTCCCTCAGCACGCTCCGGCTCTTCTCCTTGAAGCAGTAACTCGTCTCTTCTCCGTCCCAGATCGAGCGGGGCAGGGGAAACTTTCTTCGAACACGGTACTTTCCCACAGCCCCGAGAGGGCGACCTCGCAGCTTCTCCGCCTCGATGTAATGAGCCTTCAGCCACAGCTGTTGCAGCTTCGGGTGGTTGTGTGGAGAGAATTGGTGGCTCTCGAGAATTTTGTAAAGCTCTCTGAAATTGCCTCTGTGGAAAGCCACCACCGCTTTCGCTTTGAGGACGCTCTCGTTCTTGTGAAGGTGTTCGCATGCAGGTAAAGACCACAGAAATCGACCGAGACGTTCAATATTTCCCCCTTGTTGGAGAACCTCGCAGACACACGCAACTTGCTCTTGCGTAAAACCAAATGTTGGAAGCATAGACATGATTGCTAGTTAATAAGCAGGTATGTTTTCCCTTTGCTCTTCTTCGTTCAAACTAAGACATTAAATCCATATATTGTAAGTCCGTTGATAGCAATTCTTCAGAGCAGTTGATGTCTCTCGAAATTACAGTGATTAAATCCAGTCTTAAAGAAAAACTTTTTTCGCATATGGAAATCCCACCAAGTTGCTATGAAACAAAGTTTTTTACTCCTTCCAGAGTCGATCACCACCTTTTCTATGCCGTTTCAACATAACGTACTCCTAAAAACTACTCGTTCGCTTGTTTTAATAATATTATTCTAAGCTGGCAAGAAAAGCGATTATGTGAACTGTGATTGGTTGGTTACCTGACCCGGGGATGGTAGGGATAAGACAATAGTTTTAGTCAAATTATTTGCCATGGTTACGCTGTCATTCAAAGCAACCCGATACGCTTTGAGGTGTTTCCCTGGCTCCACTGACAGATCGTCCCATCCATTCTTAGCCCTCCTACCGATTGAAATATTGTTTGGTTTTTTCCTTTATATTAGATTTTCCCCCGTGCTTTGACAGACACTTCTAGCAGCCAAAGAGGACCAAGCTGCGGTAAGTTGATTCTGTAGCTCGAGCGAGGATGGCGCCAGAGCTCAATGCACTGCCATCGTCTGCGCATTTAGAATGCGCTGCGAGCTCAGTAGTCTCAGAGTAAATGTCCAAAATAAACAGCCAGAAATCTATTAAATGTAATCTACGTCAATTTTGCATAACTGATTAATTGAATAAATAAATAAATAAATATTTAAAGAAAAAGTTTTACAAAATGAAATACATTTCCAGGACATGCCATTTGAAGCACTTCTAATTAGGCTAGTTATTTTCTTTAATAAAAGTTTTTCGACACTTTTTTACTGCTCCGGTTGTGTTTTTTTTTTAACATCCTTCACTTCAAACTTCCTCAAGATCGTTGTTTCAAGGAACATTAATATCTGATTTTAGTGAACGATAAAAAAGGAATAAAGGTGAACGCAAAACTGCAGTAGGCTTGTTTAAAATAGAATTAAATAAATGTACAAAGCATGGTTATAGAGAAACCCTCAACGGGTACAACACGCGTCAATGAATGAATGCATGCGGGCAAACGCACATTGATAGCCTGCTTATGCGTGTCCCGTGCATTATTTAAAGCCCACTGAGTAGCCTGTGTAAAACAAAATGCCGAGAACATCCCTAAACTCAGGTCAGAAAGCAAGCACACGAAGAGAGTCTAAGGAATCAAGTCAGAAAGTAAGAGAATAAAATAATCCAGTAAACCCGAGACAAACGTGTTCAGAAAAGCATGGTCTGATTTCTAAGGTGCAGTATGGAAGATGCTGCCAAGGCAGAACAGCTGAAGTGACGAGGAGCTTCAACTGCTCATTTCACGGAGAATTTCCACTTGTACTCGATCCGGTAGGACACAATTCATTGCTTGATTGGACAGGCGTAACTATTAATTGTTTTATTGGGAAGGTTATTTTGGTTTGCATGACCAAAACATTTAAATGCATATTACTGACACCATGTTTTGATGAAATTGTTCCTTTCTGTTGGCTGTCTGCTAATCGTAACCAAGTTTTTCATTTAGCTTTGTTAATCGTATAGCTCGAACTGTAGTGATACGTTGCCCCGAAACGTTATTGATCTTGAATTGACCACCCGATTGATTTTCTTAAAAGTCGTTGTTGCGCATTTCATTATGAAAATTAAATGTCTTCTCTTATTCAGACCCACTCTTTCACCGCACATATTTCACCTTTGTCCTTTCTTGTAAAGTAGAGCCGTACCTTTTCCGCACTTATCATGGGTACGTGCAGATCTGTCAAGCTTAATAACACCACTTTAAACCACAATAAAGTTCAGTAAAACTATCTTATCTTAGATATGATGAAATTGCTCATGCTTTATAAATATATAAAGCAAGTGTTGTGATACGAAAAGAGATAAAAAGGCACTTCTTTGTCTGCATTTGGTTTAATTTAAAAGTTTGAGATATATAACTTTTATTCTGCGCAAGCCGTGGTCGTGCTGTAACCTGTCGTGCGTGGATCACAGAGCAGCTGTTCACTTCAAATCTGCCGCGAGGGGAACGCTCTTATCACCGCGTAAGTGTTTGGCCGTCGCTGTATTTTATCAGATCGCTTCTCAGGTTATG
>JAOYSI010000011.1:2380481-2391996 GCA_025775065.1 Hiodon alosoides | reverse complement strand
AAATTAAACTAAAGGTATTAGCCATTTCTGTAAAAGTAATGATTACGTTGGAAAATGAACTCCTAGACTCGTTAACGTTCTATATTGAATTGGAAAAAGAAACGAATAATACTGCGCCTTATTGATAAATCCTGAAACATGAATTCGACTCTTTGGCAAATTAAAGGATACATTAAGCTGCTAACAACGGCTACTTAAAATCCTCGATCCTAACTTACAGTCTAATACAGTACATTAATACATATTACATATTGAGAGACAAGTAGGAAATATTACAATTATCGATGTATTTGATAACCAATGTAAACAGTTGTTCATTAATTAACGACATTAGGCTAACTGCACTTTGAATTTATGTAATTTAGTCAATGATTAGTTGATAATATATTCTTAGACCTGAACTACAAACAAACAGAGCACACAATAATGTGAGTATCTAATAACCTTCCGTCCAATGCTCCGGCCAATAGAAAGAGAGGAGCCTCCAACCCTAAATTAAAACGATCTCAAAACGATCGGAGAAAATGAAAACGCGGAGACACAAAGTGGTAGCTTGGGTGATGGGGGATGGGTGGCGCCGAATAATGAAATGAATGGAAAATAGAAAAGTTACAAATTACTTCAAAACTTCTTTGAGACAAGCAACCACAATCAAACTGTCGAACGCAACGACAGAAGACTCTAACTTTTTCCAATGATCATGTCAAACCAAGTTTCTGGATGAAATATATTTTCATTTGAAATGTCTCAGTCACGACGAAATAAAAAATATATATTTTTTAAACATGTCGATTTACTTACAAAAACTAGAAATGAACGAAACCTATACCATACATATCATACATATACACAAACTAAAGTACCTTCTGCCTTTCTACTGGCTCAGACGAGTATGTAAATTGCTGTAAGTTTGGTTCTGAACGAATCCGTTCCGTTTTGCTTGAATCCGCCTCTCCGTGCTCGTTCCTTTTGACGCACTTAAAGAGTCTTCCCTCAACCTTAAGGCGAGTAGCGGCGACCAATCACCAAGCCATTACAAGCTTCAGAGGAAGCTGTTTATGTGACTCCATCACTAATTAGGCTCATGAACTAACAAATCGCCTGCACAACTGGTGAAGAACTGATCACATTCATGGATTGTCTGGACTAGGCGACCGCCTTTGTAGTGATTTGTTTTTTTTTTTTTACATTTCTACCTGCTCTCTCTTCCTCTCTGAAGTTGTACATTGTAGACAAACTTTCATCCTCGGTCTGGAGTATTTTTTAGCAAGAAAGCTTGCATCGATTTGACTTGAGCTGGCGGATCTTGACTGGTAAACCATGTTTCAACCCACACCGAAGAGGTGTTTTACCATAGAATCGTTGGTAGCAAAGGATAATCCTCAACCGGCGTCGAGGTCCGAGGAGCCCATTAGACCAGCAGCTCTCAGCTATGCAAATTCAAACCAGATGAACCCATTTTTGAACGGCTTTCACTCCAGCAGCAGGGGCGTCTACTCTAATCCGGACTTGGTGTTCGCTGAGGCGGTGTCGCATCCTCCAAACTCCGCTGTCCCGGTTCATCCTGTACCCCCTCCACACGCCTTGGCTGCTCACCCACTATCGTCTTCACATAGTCCGCACCCTCTTTTTGCTAGTCAGCAAAGGGACCCTTCAACTTTCTACCCTTGGCTAATACATAGATATAGGTATTTGGGACATAGATTTCAAGGTACGTCTGCGTTTTATTTTCTCTTCTAATAACGAAACACCAATTCGAAGTATTAATCCGCATGTTGGCCATTGATTTTTCTTTAAATTTAAAGTGTTGAACGAAGGAAGTTAGTTCTTACATACTGTTAACGAAATGAGAGGCCTGTTTAGATATGGATTTAATTTTATTAATCGAAAATAATGCATGTTGATAACATGTGACTAAATACAAAGTTTAAAATGGTTGTTAAATACATTTTATTTAACTTAGAAAAACTTGTTAGAAACACAACGGATATAAATAGAACAATACTAACATTCCCGCTGATAAAATTAGTCTTGTCCCCCACACACCAACATAAATATAATCAGGAGAGAAAACAACATTTACAGTTTATAGCATTTTCTTGTATTTTAAACTATTTTAGCATTCAGTTTTTATATTGGCCGACGGTTCACTCAGCTGGGATTTTCAGTAGTTCGATCATTCATTTTATATACTGAATATTACAAATATGTTTGAGACTATTTACAATTGTTCGTTTAGGTAAATTGTAAAATTACTCGTTTATTTTATTTATTTTTTTTTACAAAAAATGAATATAGAATCAACGAACAATCTCCTTTTTGTGAAAAAAAAAAAAAACGATTTTCAGAAGTTTATATTACCTTTAAGGAACTTGATAAACATTTAAATGGGTGTTACATTGTGGGGATTCCGTTTAAAAAAGCCATTTTCAATTATTGAATTAGGTTGGGTATAATGTCATAAATTAAATTAATTCGTTTTGTTTTTATTTGCGGATTGAAACGCTTCTGTCTCGAAGTATTTGTATCACACTAGACATTTTGAGGAATTTTTTCCAACCCTTAAACTTTCGCAAGTTTACCTGTTTTCTGTGACATAAATATCACAAAGAATAAAAATAATAACAATCCATCATTTTAACATGTGTTATTATTTGCATTATGATTGTCGTAGGATACATAGTATTTATACATAATATAGATAATATGTAACGACGGATTTGTTTTGCATGAGTGACCGCTTATATTTACTAACATACGTTTATTTAAAAATGATCTTACTTGGATTAATTGTTCGTCGTGGTTTCAATTATATTTCTAGTTATCAATAAAAAATAATGACATGAACATTTTGTATATTATTTTATATTATATAAATGTTTTAGTCTTAATTTTACAGACATTACTGAAAGCGTGAGCATTATTTGTTACTAATTTTAAACGCACTAATTTTGGGATGTGGAAAATATCGTTTGTTCAAATTGATATGGGTTTTTAACGGCCTGTCACATTGAAATGAACATCGGAGTCGACAGTTTGATCGAAAATAACTTTTTTTCCCTCGTTGTTATGTACAGGCAATGAAACAAGCCCGGAAAGCTTTCTTTTACATAATGCACTGGCCAGAAAGCCCAAAAGAATTCGGACAGCGTTCTCTCCTTCGCAACTACTTCGGCTTGAACACGCTTTCGAAAAAAATCATTACGTTGTTGGTGCCGAGCGAAAGCAGCTTGCACACAGCCTTAGCCTCACTGAAACTCAGGTAAGAAGTGTTTTTTTAACGAGTGAACTTAAATGTGTGACATAAAAAAACAAACGTAATAATTTAATTCCTTTAAATAGTTTTACCAAATTTTTTTCCAACGCATAGAGCACCAGCTAACGTAAAATTATGATTGATTAACAGCTGAGGGCTGTTTTTAATGCTTTACAACATACGTAGCACGTCGCGGTGTTGATGTGACGTGAATTGTCTGTGTTCAGTTTTGGCAGATAATTAGATTTCTTTACCAAAATAGTAATTTTAAGGTTTACTTAGTTCATATAAGGGGTAGCACACAATAACTTATTTTATTATAAATGTACAGAAACAATTGAGTCGAAAAAACCTTCTAGTCATTTTAAATTCTTATATGCGAAACCAGAGTGTATTGCAAGTATCTAAGTGCTTAATTTCTCACTAGAATGCCAGTGAAATGGATACGTTGAAAATTCATTGACTATATTAGGCTATGCGTTACCATAATTTCGAGATAACTATGTAAAATGATTTGCCAATATTTAGAAATGCGCATTAATAAAACGATTACCCAGTTATCGTAACTGAAGGTTGATTTGCCTTATGCTCAAATTTTTTCGATGAACTTGCTCACTAAAGGGTTTTCCAGAGGTTACAAGAGGAATTGCCGCAGGGACAAGCATATAGGTCTTTTCTGTCATGTTGTAATTTTACTTTAGGTGGGAGTATTGATTAAAAAAAAACAAAAAAACAATTAAGCAATAGGCCAATTGGCTAGTTCTACGACGTACTTAAAAGGGGATCCGAATTGGGTTCCCTCGCTGTAAAATAAGACGGTGCTTATTGGCTATCTTTGATGGCCCTCTTTTGTCCGGCCGACCCTATTTATTTATTTATCTAACTAAGTCGCATAGAAAAGAAAGAAAATTGGAGAACTGGAGCACATCAATGCATCTCAGTTCTAGTGATCCGCTATTGGTGAGTCGCTTACGAAGTGGATTATAATTGGGATAATGTATGAAATGTAAACAAATGAATGTTTACAAATATAAAATATTACAGATGTAAACAAATTCAATCTACCAGTTTCCAAAGAATAAAATAAAAAATACTAATGTAATTTACAAGGAACGGCTTTGTTTTATGTACACCACTATCGCGGAGGTCATTTAATGAACCATAAAATGAGAAAACCGCTGTCCTGTGATTAATTTCTTAAAACTTTAAAGGCCAGGACACATACTTGCTTTAGACTTGACATGCACCCTCAAAGGTCAACAGCAGTTTTTGTCACATATTATTTTTGCATTGCACATGAACAAAGCTGGTGAATCGAAAATAAAAGACGCCGTAAACCATAGCTTAATATGATAATATTTTCAGTGCTGGGAAGTCGTCGTATATTTCGCATTAATGTCTGACGCACAAATCTAATTAGAACCAAATCATCCCGAGTATCGGTTGATATCAGAAACTAAAGAAATTCGCCTCAGAAAATATCAGCATGTCTTATTGTCTGTAACTTTTAAATTTTATATCGTAATATTTGGCAGATTTTAATACAACCGTTTTCCACGTCGCATATGCAGCATCAAGCAAATACTTAGGCCTATATAACTTTGAGTGATTATTTACCTTTTTTTATTAATTATAGAACTAATGCTGGAAGTTTGGTCTCGTGATTCAGTAGGACAAGTTCCTCCACTCTTCGCAAAATGTGCGCTACTTATTGATTTCACTTTCGAAGTTTGCTATTCTAATGTTTAAAGGATTAGGCCTAGTGTAGGTGGGCTGTTTATTTTTGTTTTTGTTTATTTATTATCCCTAGGTAAAAGTTTGGTTTCAGAACCGAAGGACAAAATTCAAACGGCAAAAACTAGAAGAGGAAGGCTCAGACTCCCAACAGAAAAAGAAGGGAACACATCATATAAACCGATGGAGGCTCGCCACGAAGCAAGGGAGCCCCGAAGAAATTGACGTCACATCAGACGATTAAAATGACTGATTTTCTGATCGCGACACAGCAGCGTGAAGGATGATACTGATAAGAACACTGAGTAGCAGAAAGAGAAAGAGAGAGGGTAAAGACAATATAAAAAAATCGATGCTTTGGAGATCGGCAGCTGAGGGTGAGAGAGGTCCGACTGGTGGAACTGCTGTCACATCCACGGAACTGTCAATCCTATTCAAAACACCAAGGCAAGTTGATTGACAGGTATCACACGCAGAGCACCCCCCACCCCCACCATCACATGCACTGCCACACATTCTCTAGCACCCAGTCCCTCCAGCCAACATTCACACATCACGCTTATTACTCACAGAAAATATCAATTAAATTCGCATTTAACATTTGCACTTCTGAGAGTTTTTAAATATGAACGTTCCACTCAAAATACCAAAACACACAACAGTTTTTGTAAAACTTGAATTGCATGGCAGAGAAAATAATTTTGGTAGTCGTTTTACTTCCAGCATTTTCGAAATACGTTGGTTTTAATTCTATTTTTTAATCTTCTCAGAGATGTTGTGTGCTTCTTCCTTTTTTACAACGGTGTGCAGTCTTTGAACTTTTGACTTCTCGTGTTAAAGTGATTGTGAAAACAATATGAAGTAGCAGTGCTGCGTTATGGTGTTTTTTTTAAGAAAAAACAAAAGAAAATGAATTTCAAAAACTTTCTAAAAGTTTGCTATACCACAGATAGAGTACTTTAAATGAAAGTATTCAGGATATTCCTTTAACCTAAAGCTTTACTATGTCTCCGAAACCTTGGCGAGAACATTGTCAGGGCTCTCCCTCCTGTGAACGTTGCCAAGAAGGACTAAATGTAATAATTGACAGCCGTGTGGGCAGCACGATTTCAAGCACTGAGCGTATTCCATGTATAGAGGTACTAAAAGTTAATGTTTCTGTTAAACCACCTTTTACCAGAATGTAAATAATTTTGTGTTTGTGTTAAGTTTGCTACAATTTTAACACAAAGTATACTTCCAAGAAGTATGTAATTGTCAATATTTTGTCAATAAAGTTTTATCAGTATGCTGCTCAGAGTAAAATTCAGGGTTTTTATTTAATAGGACATAGGCAACGTGATGCCTATTTGTTTATATCACACCAGTTAAGGAACTGTTCATCATAAAATACGGTTAAGGGAGAGATGGTTGCATTAATTGTGAGTTATTCCTGTTTGACAGTTCGTTGTGGAAGTCATTTCATTATATAGGGCCAGGGACATGGTCGACATTTTTATTTAAGCACATTAATGTAATGTACAGCAAATTAAGTGATTAAAGATAAATTCGTGTAGCTGTCATACCGAAATGGTTAAAAAGTAACATATAAAGAACGTTGTTACCAGTCCTAAAAACTCAGTTTTCTGGGGCAAGTGGTTGTTTTTTCATGCTTCATTTGCTTCTTAGCCTGATAGACGGCATTAATCAGTTTTATTTCCATTGATTGGGGAGCAGCGTCTGTTCTGTTCAAGATACAAAGAATCCTACGAGCTTTTGTGAAAGTGCAAATCAGTTTGGGCAATTATCATACGAGTAATATGAGGGGGAAATGGGATGCGTTGCCCAGTGGTCCGCTTTAATCTCTTAATCCGTGGATCCAAGGGGGCTTGGTTGGACATAATTTAGTACAATCTGACTACCCCTTATGATGTGATAAGGGAAGGTTGCAATGCGCCGCAAAAATAGGATCTTTGTCTGAGGTCTTGTCACCGACCGCCGTGATTAGGATATGCGAGCACGCGCTGCTTCTCAATTTGATCACAAACAAAACAACAGCAGAACAGATTTGCCTTTATTTATAATTAAAAATACCTATTTTATTGTCATAATATAATCAGATCATATGCGTGTCTCCACAGTGATGAAACGGTGGTCTGCAGTTTTTTTAATGCAGCCAAAGAGGAAGGAAGACAGAAAGAGAAATCTTGTGAATTTTTTATCGATGACGATATGCAAAATAGGGTGCTTAGAAAAATTCATTTTTATCTTATGATAAAATATATTAATTGTATTTTATTTCGTCAATTACACATGGCTCAAGGTTACGTCGATATCAACATTACACAATTTCTAGTGAAAAACGAGCAACTTTTTCCACAATAGTTTCACTGCTTGATAAAGGAGCTTTCTTGGATGGGGGGCTATACATACAAACCATAGATGGGGAATGTTAAAACGGTCTGTGGACTATAACTGCAATAAAAATCTTCAGAGAATACCATTAGCTTTGAAAAACCCCTAAAAGCTTTATTACAAACCCAGCTTTGAAATAGGGGGATTAGAAGGCTGAAAGGGTCCCACAATAGTTAGAAGAAAAGGTTTCATGCTAATGAGGTTAATGCCCTTTGTATCTCAGGACTCCACAACTTCATTACTCCTATCTCGGGCTACACCGAGCGGCTCTGAGCGCGGCAATCCACTCTAGCTTTTCCCTTCCCTGCCTAAAGAAGGATTTGATAGCGGTCCTGTTCAAACTAGATAATTATATCTTTTCAAGTTGGAATTAAGATAAAGAAAGTGCAGCGAAGGCGGTGAGCCTTGATCCGCTGCAAACAAATTTGGCGCACTTTCTCTCCTCTCCCTGGCTGAATAGGCAAGGCAACCCCCTCATTTGTGTTTAGCTTCCTTTATTAATTTTTTCTCTCTCGCCAATTATCTGCATTAGCAGTTGCATCTAATAGTAGGTTAGTGGGATGAAAAAAAATAAACTACTTTTGTTGAACTATTTCGTCAGGGACATTAATTAAGCACAACTTACTTATTAACACGTTTTTAAAATAAATCTATTATTCGACGTAGGCCATGTTAATAACACTGAACACTGAATAACACTGATCACGACGCTGGTTTTCTTTTAAATAGACAAATATATCGTTTGAATATAGCCAAAAAGAGTATAGAGAATAAAATTTTATTAACAAAAAATAAGAAAAATTGTTGTTACCGTTCCCTGAATCATATAGTTTTAGTTTGTGTCGGTGTATTGTTGAGTTTAGTAAGCCCCATTTTTATGGTATTTGACCACCATTAATTACAATGCATAATAATTTAATGGTATGTGCTAAAATGTGAGCAGAGGAAGCTACTCGCAGTAATGTTGTCTGCGGTATATGTATGTATATTTGTATGTATGTATGTTTGTATCTATACAGTTATCTATCGGTTAGTAAAAGCTTAAGACAAAGTAAGGCGCATAGGTCTCAAACGCAATTATGAAAAAAATCACAATTCAGTTTATGAAAACTTAATTGGGTGCGGAATTATAAATGTTTTCAAATTTCTAACTTACTAAAATCTATACGTGTTATCCGGACATGAAAGTTACACCTGCTTTGGGCGTGTCACTTTTTCTCCTCTACAATGGCAGGTGCCTTTGATGCTATTTCCTTACATTTAACTAAGGTAATCGGTGTTAAATCAAGATTAAGACCCCACATATCAATCAATTTAGCTCTACAAACTATCATGCTGTGCTTTGGAAACAAAAGTATTGAGAGTCTTGTGACCCGCATGGACACCCTGCGATGTGCAGTACCTCGTTGAGACAGGATATTACGATGAACAATGTCACGCCTATTTGGAGAGGGAAACTATCAATCATCGATGTCCGTTCTTTAAATCATTACATACTCGCACATGCAGATAATGTCTATATTATTTTTACATAATCATTACGGACACTATTTTTTAATAAGCAAAAAATAATCACACCCTCATTTCTAGGGATGTTAAATAATTACCCTTAATTAAAGCCACACAGTCCATCCAGTAACTTCCGTACCCCGATTCTAATCTGCACGTTAGTAACTTTAATTACGTCCATCGTTTTCTCTCATTTTAATAAAAGTTTTTTTATGCTACGGTTTGTAAAAAATGCGCCTCTTTAATTATGTAAGTTTTAATTCTCCCGTAAGACAGGCAATGCACTTCAGCGAATATATTAGACAGACATCCAGCCTTCGTCCACAAACTGAGTGGTTTACTTTCAACAGTTCCAAATACGCGTAATCCGTTCTAGCGTGTAAGGCCTATCGATCTCAATTGTAATTAACTGAATTATTTTAAATGACCACTCAGTAAACTTTTAATATATTCAAAAACACGAATACAAACCGCTCGGTGTCAGAAGAAAATCAAATCGTTGTCAAGTCCATGGCCTTGTTGGCCGTTTAAGAAAATTAATTCAGACTTTACGGCCTGATTTCAGACTGAGCCATAAGGTTAGCCCATAACTGTAACTAGAGAACCGAAGCCACTGCTACTGTATTCCGCATTTACACAACAGCTTCAGCGAACATCAACCTTATAAAAACCACTGCTCAGACTTCCACGACCCAAAGTTAAGGTAAATAACATTGCAGGTAAACTGAACCAGGCCCTTGTACTTAAACGCCAGAGTTAATTCAAATGTCCTCAAAGTTTAAGATGTCAAACTGTTCTTTGAAGGACGTCTCTCAATTGCTTAGACAGTACATTACACTTGCCTATTACCGATCGCTGACTTACTAACTGCATCCAAGACATTACGCATAGTAAGCAGTCTGTCAGCCTTTTGAGCTAATATTTATAGCTTGAATCTCCGGTAGTACAGGCGGAACCTGACGTCAGGACAAATTTGATCTAGCCCGTTTCACAAATTGCTTCTGAAACTGATCCTTGAAACGAGAGCAAACCCTACACAATTCCCATGGCCTTGACATAAGGCACAGCGATAAATATACACCGCTAATGAGCAATTACCATATAATCACTCTCCAAATAGCTCACATAATGATGAATTAAACATTCTCGCTTCTCGGATTGAGTTTCTTCCTTTGTATATTATTTACGAAGGCAGAAGTTTTATAAAGCGCCAAAATAGGTACAAATAATTGCATTTTCCTAGAATATCAGGCATAGGTTTTACTCTTCTTCGTATTGATGTAAAATAATTGTTTTTTATCACTAACCGCATATATTTTTTATTTTACAGAAAAAATACAATTAAGTGGTTTATTTACGGACGTTTTGTCATTAATCGTTATAGTTTTCATTCTAAATAAACCTGAAAATATTAATTATGTTATAAGCCTCCCAACGCACAGTGTTTTGTTTTTCGTCTCTCCAGCGCTGCGGTCTACTATAGTACTCTCCCTCAAACCGCCCCCCCCCTTTTTCAGCACACACATACCGTACACACTCTTCCAAATGTAAGGGAAATGTGTCAGGGAATTTATTTTAGTGTATTATGAGCATGGCACAAATCATTTGATTGTGAAACGGAGATTGTTGTACAAGACACGTCTGGTATTTAGACATTCACTGACTAAGACAAAAACCGTTTTCGCAAATTTACGCGAATAAAAAGTATTGAAATATAGTTTTTTTTGGGAGGGGGGGGGGGTATTTCACATTTGCATTCATTATTGTTAAACTATTCTGGTGTTCACTATAGCGTTTCGGTTGTGACTATAATTGTAACAAGAACATTCCACTCTATTAAATAAAAAGAGTGATCATTAACGAGTAGGCCTATACTCACCGAATCATGCTGTAAAATGTAATGAATCACAAGACGCATCCATACGTCCTCGTATTAAACAGTGGAATGCGTTTTCCTTATCCCAACTGGGGTGTCCTATTTTCACAGTAAACTTCTTATTCATTATCTTTTCTATATCACAATTTGTAAATCTTTAGTTTGGAGTCTTCTGAAAGTCAATGTATGACGTTTCTTTGTTCAAACTGGAGTTTTGTTTGTTCATAAACCTATAGATGTTTCTAAACCTGGATAACGTTTATTTGACTTCTGTTGTCATAGTCTTGCTGTTATAGGCTACGACATCGTAAGTAACTAAAAAGATGACAGGAAGGATGCAAGGAGAATAAATTCAATTTCCTAATATTATATTTATAATAAAAATACGATAATAGTCCTAAAATATGGCATTATAATTGATTTTTTATATTTTAAAGATAATGTAAACGTTAGGTAGTGGCTTACGCCTAAAACAACGGATAAGATTTACATTTAATTTAAATTTTAAATTAAGATCGCATGATCTTTTTGTTCACCCATAGCCCTTTCCCATTCAACAACAGTAATCTAACGCACAAAACATACACATGGAATTACGCAGGCACACACACGTACGCATGCATGCAGAACGAGAGAGAGAGAGAGAGAGAGAGAGAGAGAGAGAGAGAGAGAGAGAGAGAGAGAGGGGGGGGGGGTGGGAAAGAGAGAGATATGCGGTTATTAAAAAAAGTGAAAAAGATTATATT
>JAOYSI010000011.1:2355499-2378205 GCA_025775065.1 Hiodon alosoides | reverse complement strand
CAACCCCCCATGCAGAACACCAACCTAATGTATCTCTCCTATTTTGGGCTTCTTACGTATTCCCTAAGTAAGGTGCAACAACTGTGCTGTGACTGGCCCAGGCTTTCATTGCTTGCACCTGCTAAAACATTTGAGGTATTTGAGCAGCAGTGCAACACATTTGCTTTTCATTTAACCTGCTTTCGGACGTCTTTGAAGTGCCTAATGGCAGAGCAGCAAAGCCCCTCACCCCCCTAATCGTTTACTCGTATAATCCATTCTCCGCTGCTTGTTGTGGTTTTTAAGTTCCTAGTTTTATAAAGGCATAACATACAAGAAAAAAGTCTGCAGGAGTTCGGCCTGGAATGGAGTAGCCCATACCTTTGTATACAAAGTGTAAGTTATATCTGTGACATAACACGGTGCTCTGTACCAGACGGAAAGCCCTTTAATATCTGTGGGTTTTGAATATGTGCAGTTTGCTTTGCTGCATGAGTCTAAACAAATTAAGCAATGTAATGATACTTTGTTTACATTGTGAAAAATGATGTTCAGTAATTTTAATTATCCTGTAATGTTGTTGGGCATCTTTTGAAGCTTTTTGGCAAATTTAGGACGATGGCGGATGTTGTAGGAGCAGAACCAACTTCTTGATAAAAAACTGGAACTGCTCCGTAATCACTGTTTGCTACAGCTATATATATATATATATATATATATATACATACAATATACATATATGTATATATTTTTATTTTTATTTTTAATTTGTGGACAAATTAGACTAACCAGAGTCACAGCAAATGCTCAACGCCCAAAAATTTTTGGAGAAGCATCCAAACTTTTAATTTTTTAAAGAATGAATTTGTTTTTATTGTGGATTGTTATTATTATCGTTCTTCTATAGATTTTTCCAAAAAAGTCAAAGAGCCAGTTAAGAAACAGCTGAGTTTGCAATAAAAAAATCTATGAAGTGTGGACTCTGTAAGAGTAGGACATGAAAAGCTAGTTAACATTTTAATTAGGATTACGTTCTCTGTCTGTCTTTGCTTCCCACACAGCATTGTAATTAACGTCATTGTCATCACCCCCCCCCATCAGCGTCGACACCCTTAAATGTAAGTCCAGTAAAACACTTTTTGTTTATTTAGCTCCCCGAAGGCCCGGCGGCCTCTAAGCGCAGAGAAGTAAGGGCAGTGTTGGGGTCAGGAGGGGGACATGTCGGTGGCTGCAGAAGTGGGGTGCAGACAGACTTATGAGCTCAGACTGCCCCACCTGGAGTGCTGCGTCTGTAGCAGGTGAGCTCCACAGGCCAAGTTTTAAAACAAATAGGGGTTTGTGTGTAATGCGCTGACTGCCACGAGGGTCTTTCTGAAAGGCAGGTGTCTTTCTTTTTTCTAGTTGTTGTCCTTTATGTTAGTTCTGACATTCAATACTGAATGATTGATTTATCCTTCACTAGTCACCTTTACTGCTGACCAAATTGGAAACCTTGCTGTAATTTTGTCCGCCTCTAGGTTAGACTCTCTGGGGTAAAATAGGGGTACCATCAGTGTTAAGTTCACCATTTATGACTGAGAATAAAAGGGTTTATTGGATACAGATTTTTACAGAAGTTTAATGCACAAGGGATACAACGTAAAAAAAAATCCCACTGGTCTTGGTTCTCGGAGTTAAAAGAAGCAGTCAGTTTGTCCATGATACATATCTTGACTTTGAACAACACTGTCAAAACCCACATTTTCAATTTTCAAGTAACTTTGGAGATCGTAAATAATAAAATTGGATGTGTGCCCGAAATGTGAAATAGTGTGTCCTGAAGCACATGTAACATAATATTTTAGGTTTGTCTTTGTTATTATTTTTTTGTTTATGTAGGGATTTCTGTTATTTTGGTTTAAGAGATAAAGGTGTTACAAGTTAGAAATATTTTGGCAAGACGCTATTAGTTAAGCATCTGGTTGCAACTAAATTATTTAATTGAATTGCCAAGGAATTTTATTTCTGATATTTATTTTTGTAGTTTCTGTATCGATGAATCTAGAAATTAGCCATTTTATTTTAATCCAATTTAATCTTGTATAACATTATTGAAACATTTATATAATGCAGCATATAATGCAAAAATATTTTAAAGGTATTAGAAAAGCATAGACTGGTAAATAAAAGTAACGATTCATTTAATCATTAGTATCAAAAGACATTGATGTGCCAAGTTGAATTATTATATTAATAATTGGAATAGTAATTCGAAATAAACAGAGGGAGCCAATATCTTAGCAGTGATTGTTCTCAGTATACAGAGGTTTCTCACAATCATTGTCAATCAAGCTCACTTAATTTAAAGCTTAAATTTAAACATGGCCCTGGAGTGGTTTCCATACACGCTCAATTTACTGCAATCACCACACATAGATCACCTTGACCAGCTGGCTCATTCCTGACTGGGAAAAATCCCACTCCGTACTAAACTGCGACCTTCTTGTTTATGACCACCCCTCCCCCTCCCTCAATTTCCCTTATGCCCGAAGCCTTTCCCTTGGTTTCGGATGAGCATGAACTAATCACTATGAGACCCTTGGAGGCAAAGGTATAGTAGGAAAATAGCTCTGCGGTCGTCTTGTGCCAGCTTTTTTCCCTTTGGTACTTATTTGTATTTGTAATGCGCCGCTCACTCCCTTTCAGTCACGTCAAGCAGAACTAAAGGATCCGTTAATAAGGCGCAATCTTCCCTTTATCTATAAATCCTAAATAATAGGGTAAGAAAAAAAAAGATGAAAAAAAGGGACATGGGGCTTAGAATAAAATAAATCTCACCTGGATCCCTGGTAGAAACTGGCACAGGACTCCTTATATTACACTCAAATTACTCCATTTGTTCCTCAAGATATTTTAATCCTGCCTGACCTCAAACTTCCCATGAACCAGGCCCAGAACAAAAGGCCGCCCACTGTCTTCGCAGTAAATCTGTTGTCTCCCTTCTAGGCCCTCAACTGGGGATCATAGATCACCACTGTGCCGCAGCTTGCTTCAATTTACTCAATTAACTCTGGTAAAGCACTTGTAAGTTCTGCAGATGTTGGTTTATTATCGGGGCCTAAAATGTACAAGTGAGTTCAGGAGCCTGGGGTTATGGTAAGGTTGAAGGTTGGGGGAAGGGTGACCGTTCTCACAGCCAGTTCCCGAAGACAAGGGAACCGCCATGTGGCTGTGCATTGTGTAAGTGTGTGTGTGTGCGTATTCATACATGTGAGCACACGTTTTTGTGCGCGTGTGCAAGTGTTTGTGTGGAGGCAGGGGGTTAAAGTTTTGATGCATAAAACTTCTAGTACATCACTACACATCTGGAGGAAAAAAAGAAAAAGCAGATGCTATCACTGTCAAGAACAGGTTGAGGGATATGCGTTTTCTCCATATGGAGAGATAAGGATGGTGATTAACAGATGTTTAATTGAGCCATCAATCAGACACAGAACCTGACTAAAAGCAAGCACCGCCTGGGTAAATTATTGCCAACAACGCAGCTGTTGGACTTCCAGCTTTGCTGCACTCTATGAAACGCTCTTCTGAACATTTTATACATATGAAATGGTTTACTCGCAAACCTTGAACCGACCCTTCTGAGGATGATGGTAAATCTAACCAGTTGAGGAGCCTGGTGGCAAAGACTCAAAATAAGGACTTCACAGGGATGTTTAAAAGGTGTCCGCAAACGCCCTTTGTTTTGTTGTAATTGCTTTTAAAAGCGAAATATCTGTAAAGCTACCCTCGATGCATGGGGGAAAGCTTTAATTTTTTGACAAAGCAAACATTTTTATTGAGATAACTGACCTCTCCCAGAATGCCTGTTTTACAGGTTGTCAAATTTGTCTGATTTGATCATTTACAGTATTTAATTGGCATAAAATAACGTTGTAATAAAATTTTCATTGTGTTTAAACGTGACAGAGGTAACAACCCTTTATTAATTAAAAGATTTTTTGTTGTACTTTCAGATGGCCAAACATGGATAAATCAAAGTAAAAGTAACTCAGGGAATGTAAAATCCACAGTAAGGGGGATACTAATCTTTAACAGGTGTAGTTACCATTGCAATAAAACACAGATGACAGCAGCAATTTTTCCTTTTTTTTCAATTCCTAATACAATTCTATTTCAAGGCACGATGGTGGGTGGCATTTATAATTACTGAAAATTTGGCTTAAAAAATATTTTTCTCCATAGATATTATTAAATAAGCTGCTTTATGAATATTTTGTTATTGAAAGGGGCCTAATATTTTGTGAGTGGGTAGGACCAGGAAGATGTATAAAGGGATCTATTTCTATGGTTCTATGAAATGCATGTGAATATATGATCTGATGAGCCTAATAGTATCCACGTGCAGGTTACCTCAGCAAAATGAAAATAAACATGTTTTAATAGTTATTTGTTTTTATTTTATTAAATAAAAAAATAAAGAAAAATGGCAATGTTACAGTATTTTTTATCTTGTGAGAGTCAACCCTTGTATGGCGAAACAGCTGGATGTATTTATTTATTTTTAGACATAAAGTGTTCCATCAACATATCTCTTTTGTTTATACAGCGGAATTTGATGTACTATGGGTATTATCATTCGACCCAAGATGTATATGTTTTATTTAATTGCAATAGAACAAACCCTTCAAAGACCCTGAAACCCTGTGAAGTGCTCTTTTGCTACAAAACTAAAACTAGCTAACTAACTTGCTGTATTGAAATGAACACATATTTTTCCTAACAGGAAACAATTATAGCTAATAATTATAGCTAAGCAGGTACGGAATACATATGTAGGTTAGTACGATCACTCCAATGTAGTAATACTAATATTGAACGCTAAATTGCCTGACTATTTAAACACTATTGTATATATTGTGTGAGATCAGCTTTAACACAAGATATAACAGAAGGGTTTGAATTATTTTTCTGGGCACGGCCCCTGAGACAAACAGCACATACCTGATGGCAACTGCAAAGTGAATTTAAGGGATGATGGGCTTTTATTTATTTTTTTGATGGACACATGCGGTACTTGGCTAGTACACACAATTGATGAGTATAGTCCAAAAGGCTGATTGTCCTTTGGATTTTCCCTGGTTGATTGCTCGCAATATTAATGCTCTGGACTTCATCTTATCATCCCTTTTTTCAACAGTGTAATACGGAGGAGCTTACCTTATTTGATAGAGAGACTCCATCTCTGTCCTCGGTCTTTGACTGGCAGCTAGCAAACAATTTTTCGAACCAAACTGCTTGCACTGTGCTCCTGGTGTACAAGGTTTGAGATTGGGGAATTTGTTCCACTTCATTCTGTTAGCATTTTTTTTTTTTTTTTAACTAGCAATGTTTTATGAAGATAAAACAACTTTGGCTGAATTGAATCAGGGGAAAGTTTCCTAATCTGCACGCATTTACAGCAGTGGTCCAGTGCAGGCAGCCCTTTATCTGTGAGAGTGTTGTTGTCACTGCATTCTACAGAATGCTACAGCGTGTGTCGTGAATCAACGAGCCAACGGTTCTTTAATTTACTTAGAGTTCCTGTAAAGGGATGCATGTGTCCACTTCTGTCACAGGTTACAGTTGCAATTAGCAGTGCACTTAATTCGACCTTAGCAGAGAAGTTTGCAGCATTATTCTGTAACCACAGGGGGATCTGAAATTGTCTGTTATGGACATAAAAAAATAAATATAGCATTTCCAGCACCAAGCCCTTTGGGACCGTTCCGATTTTATTTGATATGGAGACCTAGCTCTTTGCCTCTATTTTAGTTATATGGTCCACATGCTGGCCTGCAGTTGCTTTGCTATCCATGATTGTGAAAGGGTGACCTAACTAACTGTACACAAGTTTTGATTGAGTAGTTAAGTCTCCTTTCTCCTAGATCTATGTGAATACAATAGCAACAGTAATGCTAACCATTCAAAGCAAACTTTACTTTGTCAAACAATGGTCAGAATGTTGTGATCGATTGTGCACTAAGCTCTGGTAAATATAAATACACAAATATCACTTCCCTATAGAAAATATAACATGGAGCCAAATCTTGTGGAAAGTGATGGTTAGGAATTCGTTGCTAACAATATTTCCTGAAGAAAAAAGCTATTTATTTATGTTAAGGCTTATTTTCTGTCTGAGATATATTCTGCTTAATTACTAAACAAATTCAATTGTTAATCTATCTGCGACGACACAAGCTGCATCTTGTTCAATATGCTTTGATTCAGTCTGATCCAATTATGCTAGAACGGATACATTTGTAATCACCCTGCCTCCTTTCCGCCCCCTCCCACCTAGACACACACACACACACACACACACACACAAACATGCACACACACATGCAAGTCTTTAAACAATTATATTTATCTATCTTTATAAATATCACAAATACCTTTTGAAATCGGCCAAGGGGATGAACATATTTTACTCCCATAACCTTGACCTCATCACATAGAGGAATCATTGTAAAGCAATGAAAATGTTTTCAGTGTTAAAACAACTCCTCTGTATGAAGAGGTCAAGGGTATAGGAGTAAAATATGTTTATTTCTTTGGGAGTTTACTAAAAGGTATTTGTAATGAGATTCCCAGCCCAATACATTTTTTAACTGATTAGAATTATAGACTATATTAGAAAACATAAAACTGACAGATTATAGTCTCCATATGCAGCCAAGGAGGAACCTGCAGGACCTAGATTCTGCAGCAATGAGAGCAAGCTAGCTTACCATTGAAAGTTAAGTGCAAATAGTAGGAGGCTGAGCAGTGAGCCCTGGAGAAATGTTGTTGATGGGGTATTTGGCATGTAGACCGGGTCTCCAGCCTACTTGATAGAAGTAGTCTATCGTGTCCGCCGTAAGGCAGCAATCCATCGTGAGGAAGTATCATTGGCTCCCAGTGCAGTCAGGACGGACGAGAAGATCTTAGGATCCGCAATCACAGAGACGTCAATAAGGAACAGGAATGAAGAGAGGAAAGCTGAGATAAGTGGCGAGGGGATTGAGCTCTTTCCATAGTTTCAGCCAAGTTGGGTTTCCTCAGATGTGGAGTAATCTGCATGTGTCTGAATGCTTTTAGTTGTCAAAAAGGGGTACGTCAGGTGGGTGACGAATAGGAGTGAGATTTCCTGGAGAATAGGAGATAGCATCCAAGGGACATGCGGTGAGTCAACGAGCCGCCAGCAGGTGTGATACCTCCGAGTTTGGAGAAAGAAAACCGAAAGTTGGAAATTACTGAAGACCAGATGCTGGCATGGTGGCTGATTGACTGGTAATATACACTATGTACTTGAAGAGGCTACAAATGTCTTCCATGTTTTACAGGAAGAAGGTAGTCAGCAACCTTCCTTTCTTTTAGTTCTCTCGCTGACAAGCTGAAAGTTTTTCACAGCTAAGACAGTGGATCACAAAATAATTGAGAGTGGTGCTAGGTTATTCATAGGTAGAGAAAGGTTGTGCTAGCCTGAAGGAGAGGGGGCAGATAGAATTTGGGGGAAAAGGGCTAGGAAACAAACTTTTATACAAAATTAAAAGCTTTATATTCATTTTCTTAATTAATAAAATCATGAAATACTTACCAAAAAAAGAAACGCAATTAAATATAATTTTATTTAATGGGATTAGTGGGTTCTCAAAGTTTGATGATTTAGTCCCAGCCAAGGACAGATGGGAAGCCGAATTTATCGGCTGACTCAAGTAGACAACCTCTTAAAGGTTAAGTGAACAACTTTAGATCCCTTTCTCTCAATAATAGAAATTCTTCTCAAAGTCTTCCTCTAGTCCATTAGTCCAATTTCACAGAATGCTCTTGGTGCCACTATGTTTAGCAACAAGATTATTTTAGATTAAGTTATTAAAATCAGCTTTTATTTATATACTGTTTTAGGCTTTCTTTAAAATTTGATTTCAAAATTATTTTATTTTTTGAGTTTTGAGATTTCAGTTTCTAGTTCAGTTAAATACGTTGCATACTAAATGTACTTCAAAGGATCATATTTACAATTAGGGCAATAATACTTACTCTTAATTAATACTTTTGAAAGTTGGAACTTTCTCCAATAAGATCAAAATTATCTACAATATTCTCAAAAAAGTATACCAACTTTCCATTGCCTACCCTAATGTTTTGTATTTAGCTACGTAATGTATGATAATAGAAGTTATTTAATTATTTTCAATGGTCCAAACACATTTTTACGGACATCAGTCATGACTGAACGACAGCCCTAATGATTGACCTAATAGAATTTTATATATATTTACCAAACAATCAAGCAAAAACATGATTCCTATTTTTGACTTATCTTATTTTTTTGATTTGTGAAATCCCATTCTTTTTGATAATACAGTCAACTTATTTAACATATAAAAATATTTTAAATATCTGGAATGTTAAATTAAAGGCAGGGAGCATAGCCAATAGTCAAATACATTAGCAATGTCAAGGTTATTAAATGATGATGAAAAACACGGAATATTACTCTTTAGTTTACATACTGGTAACAACAGATCTTGTCTGTCCTACTGCGTTGCTTCCCTGCAAATCTTTTTTTTAATGGAAAAGCAGAGCCAGTCTCTTGGTTGAAGATGGCTGTCTGGAGTCAGTTATTGGAACCATGCCTATCTGAGGCCTGATTGGATGCTACAAACTTGGCGTTCTAAAGCGAGTCGATAAGCAGCATTCCTTCCCCTTCCCCCCTGTGATGTAATGTTATTATCAATTAGCCACCATTAATTTACCAAAAACAAATAAGCACCTTGCTGACCCCCTAAGGCGCATGTGTTTCTGATTTCCTGGTTCTTTATCAATGGCCACTGTTTTCATGATCCCTGGCTGAGGTCCTCTAACCTGCAGAGGTCACAGACTCTCCCTTCCCAGACTTTTGTATTCAAGCACAATATTTTACAGTTTTTTTCTTCTTTTCTAATTTATTTTCTATCGGGGCTCTTGGACCTAAACAAACAGTCTGTAATCAAGGTAAAAAAGTACATTAAGTGTTACGTCTCAAACAGTATTCTTAAAATAAGTCTATAAAATCCGCTTTTTAAAAATTTATTTCACATGTGCATCGAGATTCGATTTTCCAGTAGAAAGGTGTGCTAGCACTCTACTCGTCTTTTCAACAAAAAAATGTTTTTTGATAATAATAATAAAAAGTATGTAAACTGCAGCTGCTTTACAAAACAGTATTACTCCATGGTTTCAAGGCCCAACATTAGAAATCCTTACAATGTAATTCCAGAGCAAGAAAGGACAACCAAACCACCATTGGTTTTGGTGCGTTGTAGACTTGTTTAACAAATTCCATTCCAAATAAATTCAGGCAAAGTACATGTCACTTCCAGAGGTATAATGGAGACAGGGCTAGGATGGTAAGTATAAGGTCAAATCTTAGTAATATATTCATACTTTGTGTCACTTCTTCATATATGTTCTGCAACGAGAGGTAAATCTGTGTTCCCAAATATGTTCAGTAAAATGCATAATTAAATGGAATTATGCTAAGAACAACGTCTTTCTTTGCTGCTAAATTTAGAGGCATAAGCGTTGATTTGTTCCAATTAATTATGCAGCTAGATACACCACCCAGTTTTGTAAACAGTGCCAAATAGTGAGGACAGCGTGAAAGGTATGAAAGGACAGAATGTCATCAGCATAAGAAGATATTTTGTGTCTGTAACAGTTACAAGAGAAGACATCGTCCTTTGCCTAAGATAAGAGTGTATCATGACCTGTCTCAACTCAATACTTTCAGTTTTATCAGAAACAATCTGCATCAGAAAGAAAGGAGACCATAGTCCTGAGTGAGAAACAATCTCACAAATGGCATGCAGCAAGTGAAGAATGTTGTCTGAAGCCAAACATACTTTTATGAGATTGATTTTTATCGAATGTAATCAGATGAGTATCAATACAATGTTCTAATCTGGTTCCCATGACTTTGGATCTTCGTAAATGAGGGAAAGCTGGAGCATTCTTTTGGGTCTTTATTTTTCTGGAAGTAAAAGTGAAATGAATGCCATATTAAGGTCCCTGTGGAAACACAGTTAATAGAATCCAAAAGGCAAACCATGTCAGAAATTACCAGCAAAATCTCAGGAGGAAGGGTAGTCCTGAAATGTCAACCATTTCAAAGATATAAAAAATCTCATCTTCAACTCTTCTTCAGTAAAAGCTGCGTTCATTTATGCAAAAGTGCAAAAGTCTTAGGCACTCCAGTTTTTTTTCAAAGAAATGTAGTCTTTGATGTTTATTTTTTGTCTAATGCGTTAGTGTGTCATTAGAAAAAAAATTCATTTTTAGATTTCCATACATTCATTCATGAAAAAAGAACAAGGAGTTCTGCAACAGAAGGCATGGCCTCCGCAGAGTCCCGATCTCAACATCATCGATTCTGTCTGGGATTACCTGGACAGACAGAAGCAAACAAGGCGGCCAAAGTCTGTAGAACTGGGAAGTTCTCCAAGATGCTTGGAACAATCTAACTGCCGATTTCCTTATAAAACTGCACAACAGTGTACCTAAGGTAAAGAGTGGTCAAATCAAATATGGATTACATTTTTAAAAATTATTTTCCAGATGTTTAATATGTATTGCCCTATAGTATATATTTTATATTTTAAAAACTTTTCATTTAATAATTTTCGAACGCATCTACAGATGTACCCGAGACTTTTGCACAGTTCTGTAGGACTATAATAGGAGCAAGAAAAAGTGGAAAAACAAAAAGAATACAGTTGCCATTACTGACTCTAGATTTTATGCTAAATATTAGAAGTTTTCCTCCGGACATCCATCTAGATGTAATCTTCCTTATAGTGAACATCAGATCTAGATAATGATATACTAGCAGTGTTCCTCAAGTCAGACATTAACCATCTACATGTCTGTGTAGCCTTCGATACAGTGAATCAAAAGATCTTCTTGTACACCTAGATATTATTAGATGTACTTTATAGCAGTCTGCTCATAGCAGTATTAAACGTGTAGGCATAAGGCATGTGTTTTAATTCAATTAAATCATGTTCCATGGCCCCCACTTTATTACCTATTTTGATCTGCTTGCAGTTGGCACTCCAGAGCTTTGGAGTGAACTGCAGGATTGGAATCACGAAGGTTCTCATTCTCTTATCGGAAACATTCAAACACCCAGAGCTCATTTGTCACTTTAAGCTTGTTTCTGTTTCACAGCCATGAGATCCATTAAAATGAAAAAAATTCAGTCTCACCGCTCACCGCGGAGTGCAGAATGAACAAAATGATCTGGATTTTGCAGGTTGGAATCCAGATAATGTAATTTGCCGATTGTGAGTGGCAGGGAAAAATGTCCAGAGCACTGCCTGGGCTGGGTTGGGTGGGAATCGGCAGGGCTTCCCAGATTAACCAGCGACCCACGTCAGCTTCCCGGGTGCCTGTAAGGACGACGTCTTCTGCAATCAGCAATGAAATACAATGTTGTGGGAAAATTTAAAAAAAAAAAGATATACATGAACTGTTATAAACACATGTATTCCAGATTCTGCGGTTCTCATCAAATGTTGTTAGAGCACGAGCCGCTATCAGATAAAGGGTGGCTGAGAAAGAGTGGAGAGAGTGGACAAGAAAGATAAAACTTGAAATCTGCTTATTTCTTTGATTGATTGTGGTTTGTAAAGGAATGAACCCAAAACGCCTAAAAAAAAAAAGAGCGTAAAAAAGAGATATTTACCTTTGCTTGATTCTCAGAAGAGTCCTTTTTACAGGAAAGTGTGTATTACTGATATAAAATTAAATTAAAAATAGATTTGCACAACAGATTTTAATGTTTTAATGAAGTGAATGGAACTGAGACCATGTCACCAGGACATGGAGTCATGAGTTACAAAAACAAATTTTGTGAAAAATTTGAAGACCTTTTAAAACGTCTTTTTTTAAGGGCCCCCGTTAGTTTTCTGATATTGATCCATAGATAGCAATTTCACACGTGGAGACAGAAGTGTGACTGAGCTCTTTGGAAATTGAACCATTGAACCATTGTCATTCCATTTCCTGCAGGCTACACAGCCAATACAGGACGTTCAATGGCAACTGGAGGAAAGGCAGGTTCTTCACTGGCAGCAATGCCAAACTGCCCGCGAGGAGGCATATATCGCTGTACCCTAGAGTCTAAAACAATCCATGCAACCCTTCTCCCAAGCAGTTATAGTGCTACGCTCAGGGTATCCCGGTAACAGCCTGTAGTGATATGATCCAGATTCAAGCCTGTACTTGGGTGAGGAACTGAAGATTCCTTTTTATTTTAGCTTTTATTATGAATACATGTTTCATGTATTTGTGGCGCATGCCAAGTTTACACAGATAAAATTTACGATCCATCTAATCATTGGCTGGGTTGCTCTGACATGTTTTGTTACTTTTGTGTTCAAATAGAGAGTATATCAACTAGTAGCAGAGATTAAATGGCATCTCTTTGACGGTAGTTTACTGTTAATTTCTTGGCCAAATGTACAAAGTTACTGCAAAAGTTCTGCTCCTGGGTGTGAATGTATGCCTTACTTGTCCCAGGTTTATGGTATATTAACATATAATGATATTGATCCATTTGTTTATAATGATGTAGGGTCAGAGACCATGTTTATTTCCCTCTTATATCTTATTATTCCCCTCTTATTGCATTGAACGACAGTACGACAGTACATAAAAGCATTCATGTATCTCAAATGTCCTCTTTCCTCTTCAATACATGGCTATGTTAAAAAAAGCTGAAGAAGCAAATATGTTTATTGTATTGAAGTAAAAGACAAGCTGCATGCTTTTCAGTTGGTCCGATAATTTGAAGTGTTTATTTAGGCAGTGTTTTGATGGGAATGAGAGGGAGAGGGCATTTTTCTTAAATTAATTCACAGATTTAAGGTTTTCTAACATTGTAAAACAGATGTAGTACAGACTAGGACATAGTAATGGCAGATATAACCTCAAGCTATGCAATATCGAGGTAAATTATAGTATATTTGTGAATCACATGGACTATACAAGACAGATATTTTGTATGTGAATGATTTTGTATATGAATGTTAGCATACAGATGACGCAAATGGGTAAGTACTGAAGCACTTTCCCCTCTTTCCAAGACTGTTAGGGTGCATTTATGTCATATACTTTTTAAGAAGAACCAACTAACTGACATGAGCAAAACTATTTTCAGAGTTTTCACAATAGTATGTACTTTAAGCAGAGTATTCAACTTTAACCATTTTCACGGCCTGTAATACTGGTCTGTCAGTGCACTCCTACCGGAGGCTTCTGAAAAATTGTAATATAATTTATGGTTAAACTTAGTATTTTAGACTGATTTGGTCAATTTATTAATCTGGTGGCTCGGTGGTCTGATTTGATAGGTTTTCCCCGTTTGCTCTGGTTTCATCAAAATTTCCAAAGACTTGCGAGTTTGGCCAGTAGTTGCCTGAAAAATTGTCCTGTATGTGGGAGGCTGTGGTTGTGCCTGCCTGTATCACCTCTATTTTTAATGGTTATAACAGTGAGTTACTTTTACACCCACATTAAGACACACATCAATGGAATTCAAAAAGTATGTATTTCATTTATGGAATAATCTTTCTGTAATTACTGTACTGTACGTTTCTACCTTGCCTCTTACGTTTATGTATTAGTTGGTTTATTATCTGCTAGTGGTGGTATTACTCCAATGACAAATTTAATAACACCAACAGCAAAATTGGTAAGCTCTGAAATGTTCTGCATGAGGGTAAAAATACACCTTTACAGATATATAAATAAACTGGAGTAAGCAATCAGAAAACATGGAGCAGGATGGGGTTTTTCCTTTTTGCTAGATGAATTACAATGCAGGCTCATGACCCACTTGCAGGCTCATGACCCACTTGATACAAAGAGGGAAATTATGTAATTTTCAAATCTGCTTTCATTCCATGATAGTTTATAATTGGGCAAACAAAAAATTATTATTGCCGTGGTCCTTCACATAAAACCCAATCCTGCTTTTAGAGAAAAAGTGATAATTCACAGAAAACCCAGAGCCTAATGCATGTACCAACCTGGGCTCTAGGTTATTTTAAGGGAAGTCAATCTTTGATCAGCCAAGCTGAAATGGTTCTGATAAGTGGGAGCTGCATTCACGGCGGGGAGACGCTCCAGTTTGTTATTGCTATTTCCTTGCTGGTTTCTCAAGAGCGGAGAAAAGCAGCCCCCATTTCCCTGCCTCACCTTATCTGCTTTCACTTTCTTCTGGAGATCTCTGTCACTTTAATCCACCAAGTCTGCTGCTGGTTAACAAGGAAATCCTGTGTCAATTATCACCAACAACTTCCTGCCGGGAAGCAGTGGGGAATCAAAGGTTCGAAGAGCCTTTCACACCAGAGAGTAGCAGTGGGCCTAATTAAATGGCCCTTATTTCCTGCAACCTGGTGCTAGCATGGTGAAAGATAGCTCCCAGAATGATAACCTCTTTTTTTGTCGATTGTTTTGATTCCCGATGCAATGGGCACTTTTCACCCTCAAGGTTGACGGATTATGACACATGAGTCAATTTCAGGCACGCTGAGGATATTTATGGAGGTAAATGGAGAATGAATATTTAGATGTGTGGGAAACGTGTGACCGAGCGATGCATCTCTGCCACTGGGGGAAAATTTAGTGACAGATGACAGAGGATAAATAAACAGGGATTTTTTTCTCTCCCGAGTTTTTGTCATTGATAGGGCCATGACCACAAACACAATTATTCCTAGACCAGATTATAATTGGGCAAATAAGATGCTTAATATGATACAAGCACTTTTATGTGTAATTTATACTGTCGGTACAACTTCCCATTAAAATACACTGTAAAAAACATGTTTATAGGATGGTACGCAGGTATCCGTATGGAAATTGACCTAGAACATGTCACATATCCAAAAACTTGAGGCTTGATTTACAAATACTATTCTCGTTATATTGTAATTAAATTAATTGATTTTGATATTTATTTTGATATTTTTTAATGTGTAATATAGGAAAATGTTTCATTCAGGTGTAGCCATATAAAATAAAGAAAACCAAAACATATATTATAGTTCCTTATGATATTGGATAACATTTAAAGGAATAATTAATAAACTCTTAACTCTAAATGTGAAAGAGGGTGCTTTCTTATTCTATTATTTTAGCTTTATATTTTCACGTCCAATTCAGAATTTCTGTATTTTCTTTGGTGGCTAAAAATGACCCCTACCCAGGCACAGACAGACAGACAGACGACAGACACACTGTCACCCTATGCCAGGGTGAACTCCTGCTAGCATGAGCCTCCTGCTAGGTATAATATGTTGAACCACTTTGAACAGGCAGCCTCTGCTGTGATCCAATTAAATCTGAGGGGTCCACAATGAAGCGTGAGCCTTGCAAGCTTTCGCTGAACCCCTTACCCCTGTCATCACCTTTTAAACTTCCCTGCTGGCCACTGTGTGCTCGCACACTTAACTTTTAGTCCACTTCCTGTTCTTCATCAGCTACTCGGCAGCAGGAAGCATGAGTGAGCCCATTTCTACCTCACGGCCCGAGTCGAGCTGCGCAGACTGTCGTGTCCAGTAAACAAACATTTTGTTTTTTATTTTTTGCATCCTTCATCCTGCAAATGTTATCAGTGCTCGCAAAATTTATAACTATGTCACACATTTCAGACATACTGTATAATAGACAAATTATGGAGAATATATGTTTTGCTTTTTTTTTTGCTGTGGTGCAAGTGAGGAGCATAGTGTGATGAAATGATTAGAGTTATTGTTATTTTTTTATGTTCGGCAGACTAGCGAAACCCTGGGTAAGTGAAAGTTTTTTTTTTTAATTTTACTTGAAAAAATGTGCGCAGTTACAATTACTGTGCTGTCACAATAATGCAGTACTGGTTATAACGGTGACCCGGCACAGATGGAGGGGATTGGAAACCACAGCAGGCAGAGCATACGCCATTTATTTAGCACTAAAGTGCTAATGACCAAAACGTTCATCAGAGGTTCCTGTACATCAAAACAACAACTAAAAAAAAATACAACGGCAAATATTCACCAACTAAATACTGAACAATGTATGAAGTGTGTAACTTTCTGTTGTTCATGCACAGAGTCCTAAGAGTAGTTGCGTTGCATATTGTACTACTCTTCTATTTTTTTCTATGCACCTCATCCAGTAAGATAATATGGTGTTCTCCAACCCTACTTCCAAAACTTATACTTTTTAGTTGCTTCGCAGACGCTTTTATCCAAAGCGACTTACACAGTTTACAATTTCTACATTCAGACTTCCAATGAAGCACAATTCTCTTTAATCGGAATAATGTCAAGTTCTCACCATGTAATATAATGCTTTTAATATTTGCAGGCCATTACTTTATTTGGTTATTTCTATTGAACCATCATATACAAACGATTAGTTGCTGTCTGATATACTTTTGTACATTAGGAAAGAAAACACAAATTTTATAGTTTTCATTCACTTTCCTACCGACAGCAGAGGTAGCAGAGGCTGGAAAACTCTAGATGTTTTAGTGAAACCTCTGCAATGAGTACATCTGCGTTTATCCAGTAAAGTGGATTGCTATCATAGAAGGAACATGTGTATTTACTGCTTGCATAACTGTACTAATGTTACTGTTATTTCATGACTATATTTCTGCCTGTCAGAAATATATGTGTCCGTGACTTGGATCAAATCAGCAACACACTGTCTCAAGCTGTGCTGAGCCTCTCTGAGAGAACCAATGAGAGCAGTTTTGAGTTATTTATGATACACTCGGCAGGTAATCCAAGTGTTTGAGCTGGATCAAACACAACCCCTTGATTCCTTGTTTTATCTACTGGTGAAGTCGCATGGCTTCAATGACGACATTATAATCACTTTACTGGGGAACGGGGCGGCATCATAATTACTAAGTTTCTTTCCTGCACCTGAAGTTCCTTCTCTTTCTCAGGGTGAATTTAAAGAACTGAGAGTGTTATGTCAGTATGTGTTTAAAATGTAAATGTAATAATAATCATCTCTGCCGAGTAGGAAATTCATGCAATGACACACCACATGGCCAAACGAATGTGGATACCCATTCAAATTAGCAGATTCAGCTATTTTAGCCACACCCGTTGCTGAAACGTGTATAAAATTGATTGCACAGCCATGCAATCTCCATAGACAGACACTAACAGTAGAATGGTCGTACTGAAGAGCCCAGTGACTGACACCGTCATTGGATGTCCTGCTGGAGCTACCCCGGTTAACTGTAAGTGCTGCTATTGTGAAGTGGAAACATCTACAAGCAACAACAGCTGAGCGAAGCGGTAGGCCACACAGAATGGGATCCCCGAGTGCTGGAGCGCGTAGAGCGTAAAAATCGTCCTTGGTTGCAACACTCACTACTGAGTTCCAAACTGCCTCAGCACAAGAACTGTTTGTTGGAGCTTCATGAAATGGGTTTCCGTGGCCAAGCAGTCACACAGAAGCCTAAGATCTCCATGTGCTGTGCCGGCTGCAATCTTTACACTGCAGCATACAATGACATTCTAGACGATTCTGTGCTTCCAGCTTTGTAGAAGGCCCTTTCCTGTTTCAGCATGACAATGCACCCGTGCACAAAGCAAGGTTCTTACAAAAATATTTTTTTGAAATTGGTGAGGAAGAACTTGCCTGGCCTGCACAGAGCCCTGACCTCAGCCCCATCAAACACCTTTGGGATGAATTAGAATGGCAACTGCGAGCCAGGCCAAATTGTTCAACATCAGTGCCCGACCTCAGTAACGCTCTTGTGGCTGAATGTAAGCAAGTCCCCACAGCAATAAACTAGTGGAAATCATTCCCAGAAGAGTGGAGGCTAGTAGCAGCAAAGAGGAGACCAACTTCATACTGATGGCCATGATTTAGGAATGAGACGTTCGGCGAGCAGGTGCCCACATACTAATGCCCATGATTTTGGAATGAGACGTCTGGCGAGTGGGTACCCACATACTGATGGCCATGTTGTGTATGTGACAAGGATAAATGTTCAACACATTTCTCTAAAGTTCTCTTAAGCTGAATTTCAAGTAAATGTGTATCTTTCAGCACAAGGAAAACTGTGAGTTCCATCAATCACCCTTTTAGCGGATTTATCATCCACAGAGGTCAAGCAATCCAAGCAAGTTCAAACAGCACTGTTGGCTTTCTAAGGCACAGAAGTGTTTACACTTTGTAGTTAGTAATTTTACACCAAACAGGCAGTTACTGTTATCTGGAGTTGTTTGCATATATTACCACCTAACATCCCCAAAAAAATGGTTATACTCTGTATGTATTGAAGGCAAATACTGAAACGCTTCAAAAATCCCTCAAATTATAATTTGGAGATAAATACACATTAATGGTGAACCTGTGAATCCACATGAACGTGCTGTGTGACATTATATTGCATCTAAATTACAACATAAACACTGTTTAAAATTAGAAAATCTTATGCAGTTATTATATTTTTGGAGTTTCAGAGAGTAACATGTAATACCGCTGTTATAATATTATTTTACGTGCTTAACGCTACAAAACCACTACAGTGCCACAAAAGCTCAATAAGCATAAATCTGTGGGATTAAAAATAAATTCTAAAAGCAGCAATATATTTACAGATCTAAAACATTTACAAGATTAATCTTATGCAATTCACATTTTGCTGGCAGTACAAAATATCCCTGAACTCATATTGCTTTGGATCATATTTCCATTTGTCCCTGTAATGATTCTAAGCCAAGGGCCCCTGCTTTAAAATGCAGTACCTAGTGTACCTTTACATTTTCATATCGAAATAAGGGGACAGAGAGCAGAAACCAATTTACCAACAGAGCGACATCATCTGTTTGTCCGTTTATCTCTTACACACCACCCCTCGGTCCAGTGTTGACAGTACATGATATTCCATTAATCTGCCTAATGAAAATTTAACCAGTGTTATAAACAAATAATTGGCTATTATCCTCTCAAAGATCCCAAATAAATTACTTCTGCGTTTTTCATTGCTTAAAAGCTGGTTCTTTTGATTGATGTCAGAATAAATGCGGTCTGCTCCGTCACTGCGAGTGGGTCTTGGTTAAGCCTGTGATTGACTTAATGAGAGTCTTTGGGGTGAGTAAATGTTCCAAATTGCTCAGTCATTAGCTTTGCTCGGCTGTCTGAAGATACCCCGGATCTGCAATGCAGTATGCTCTTCTTGTGCTATTCCGCCTCCAATTACATTTTCATTTAGAGCAAACCTCTGAAGTCAGATAGGCAGGCCTCTTTTCATTATGCTGGCCTCCTTTTTCTTTTTTATCTAAATGGTGTGAAATGTCTCTTCATTTAGAGCAATTAAAGTTGAAAAAGACTGCACTGTAATGAATTATCATACAAATTATTTATTTAATGCCACAATCTTCTCTCTCTCCCTCCGTCTCAGCCCGCTCTCCACGGCTTCCGTGGTGCAGCCAGACAGCAGACTAAGGGAAAGTGATCCCGCTTGGAATGAGCACAGATTATTGCTTTGAAACTTTCCCCTAAACATATACACTTCCAAAATCACCTGTTCTGCCCATCATTGTTGCCTATTTCCTCTAAAAAACAGCAAGGTGCTCAGAGTAAGATACTACACTTTCAAAGTAAGACTTCAAGGATAGGCTATTATTGCATATTAGAATTTGTAGGGAAAGTGGGCATTTCATTAGACCTCAGGGTCCAATTACCACTTATGCTCATGAATTAATTTATTCAAGTATTTTTCTGGATTCATTTAATTCAATAATAAAAAATAAAAATAAAAATAATTGTTATAACTGTAATTTAATTTGATAAATGCTTTAAGTAATTTATGATTTATGCGTACTTAATGCTTACAATAATATATTGATCTACACATAATGCAATGGGAGCAATTTTGGGATATTGCAATTTTTATTTAGTTATTTAGCAGACACTTGTATTCAGAATGACTCCTGAAAGCTAAAATGCTTCCATTTTACACATTTATATTGGAAGATTCAGGTTAAGTACTTTGCTGAAGGGTGCACTTGCAGTGCCGGGATTTGAACTTGCAACCACTGCCGGCAGCAGCCCCCATAATAATAGATACGTCATTTCCACTGCAGCAATCTCCCTTGCCTTATTCAGGCGAGCAGTACGTTCCTATTATTTTACGCTGCAGAATAAAACATTCTGCTGCTTACTTATATCAAATAATCTGTGTAATTGTGACTTTGTCACAAGCTCAGTGAGGAACAGTTTAGCACAATTGTTAGCATTTGTTGATGCGGACAGAGAAAACAAAACAAGAGGGCAGCAGCTGAAGAGTCTTTTTTTTTTTTTTTTTTGTTCAACATTCATTACAACGGAAGCCTTTAGACACTGGCTGGAGCGGGTAGATTTGAGGTAGCTTGTCTCCATGGAGACTGAGGCTCCTGGGCTGTGCCAGGGCCATTCGGCAGAAGCCCTGGGACAGAGAATGTGGATGCGTATTACGCTGAGGTGGAGGGAGAAAGGGAGGGAGTCACTGGGGTAATACTGTAGGCCCATAATTCATTAACAGCGCATGAGATCCTCCAATAGCAGAGAGAGACAACCATTTGGCACTAAAAAACGAAATACTTCAGTTGTGTCTTTAGAATTCCACCCCTATGAAATATCTCGAAATATTCTCTAAAACAGAAATTAAAATAAAACAGACCAAGAACACAATTTAGCATATGGAAGCCCCTTAAATGCATGTTCTTTTAAAAAAATATTTTTTTTAAATGCATTCAAATCAGTTTCAGGGAGCACTTCCATATAAACTACTATAAATTGCAATTTTCAATCACCTGACTAGACCATAACTCTCTTGTGGTACCCCAGCAATTGCCACAGGGACATAATTTGTAGTTTTAATAATCATCAAAAATTGTTCCATGTAATGCAAAGCGAAAAAACTGCAAATATTAATGATACTGGCTTCTAATTAAGGCCGAATGTTGCAGGGTTCATCCATTGGTGCGCACATAACAGTGCTCCCTTGTTACCTTGGTTGCGCCCTTATGCATCCCTTGTACACAATTGGCTAAATCTACACTCCCATGCCACTACTTATAATTTGTTTTACAGTGTTTCTATATGGCTAGTATTTTCAGCTCCATAAAGAAGGACTAAATTCGCAGGGGACACTGGCATAGCATTTAGGAGGGATGTGCTACCCAATGTCTTTCATGACAATCATGTAAGCTCCAGAAATGAACCGCAGAGAGTAAAAAATGGAGCTCTGAGACACTGGCACAAGCCTAGCATGTAAACAATCAGCAAAAATCTTTGTGTGTTAGTGTTTAGCTGTCAACATTTGTTTGAAGGTAGTTATTTTATAGCTTTATTGTGCATGCAGCAGATCCCATCAGTCGGCTTTATCAAATTGCCCCCTCCTATTGCAATACAAAGGGTTTGTTTCTTCTGCATTAATAACCAAGCTCACCTACAAAATCAATTTGAAAGTATGCGTTGACTCCTGAATGGAAAGAGGAAGAACTATTAATTAAAAGTGGAACAAGTTCTTATTTTAGTGGAAAGTGGAAAAATTGCATGTCTTTGTTAAGGAAAGCCCAGGAGCAAAGCTTTCATTAGCCTACATGCATGGCAAAAGCAATTCATCAACTATAATTTTCTTTGAATAGAAAAAAGGGATCAACTTCAGTATGCTATTTATGGAGATTTACGGAACTCCAGCAAATGTTAATGTGATTAACATTTATCTACAACATGTTAAAATGGCCTTCCTGCTTGTGTTTGGTTTAAGATTAAAATACCACTGAACCGAGAAAAAAAAAAAAAAAAAAAAAAATGCAGTGATATAAAATCTGCTTTGCTCCATGAATACACAATGATTTGGGGGGAATTCACTGTCACATTAGAAGGGATTTTTTTCCTACTCCAAATATCTTTTTTTATGTGTGCCTGTCCCTAGATGAGCGCAGCAGGCTGAGCGCTGCTATTGTCCTTCTGGAGTGTCTCTGGAAATGTGAACTATTCCGTGGATTAGTGGAGCAGAGATTTAGTGCATCCTTGTGGAGTATTGTTGAAATCTATTTTGGGATGCATGCTTGTCGAGCTTTAAGCCTGGTAATATATGCCTGCTACAGTTTAAGAA
This sequence comes from Hiodon alosoides, assembly GCA_025775065.1. Lineage (NCBI taxonomy): Eukaryota > Metazoa > Chordata > Actinopteri > Hiodontiformes > Hiodontidae > Hiodon > Hiodon alosoides. The sequence continues at coordinate 2,356,055 of JAOYSI010000011.1, read as the reverse complement.
AGAAGGTTCGAGGACCCCTTTTATGCAAGATCATAAGTCATTCAATAAGAAAATATTGTGGAGGCTGATATACCTAATGCGTTCACAAAGGTCTATCATCCAGCACTTTATTTTTAATTATTTTTGCCCGGCCTGTTTAAATACTTACCATCTAGAAGATATTTTGATATTTCTATGATAAGAAGCACTTTAGATGTTTATTATGATGTTTAAGAAACTTGGCTAAAAGTAAATAATAATACGGATTTAGAATGTATAAAAGGAAATAAACATTATTAAATAATAATTAATCAAACAGTTAATGATTTATTTTCTTAAAGTTTTAAATAAAATTTAAATAAAATAGAAACTTTTTAAAAATAATCTTTTCTGAAATATATTATAGAAGACGATCATTTGCAATTATGGAAATGTTTTTGCTATTTAAAATTCTGTTTTGACCAGAAATAAATTGTACTCACTAACATATGTACTGCAACATTTGGTTAAGATATTTTCAGAATGAAGGTAGTACTGAGAGAAACCCTGCCATACCCTTCCAGAGGGGGGGGGGGGG
>JAOYSI010000011.1:2335590-2355399 GCA_025775065.1 Hiodon alosoides | reverse complement strand
CACACACCATAAAGCACACTTTGTAGGCATTTATATTTAATATTGTATGCAAATTACCTTCCTTTATAAAACTACAATACATTTTAAGTGCAGTGCTGTAAACTCTTTAGTAACTGTGCAAGAAACTGATTTCATACTCAAATATACGGTCCTAATGCAGAAATTTTTCAGCAGATAATTTACTTGCACGCATATCTGCGCATGCGCAGACGCAAATCAGACCCGCAAACACGCACACGGCCACACACGGCCACACACACACACACACACACACACAAACACACACACACAGAAGCAAGAATCCAATCCACTTGTCCATAACAGTGGGCCTCTGACATATCATGCTAATGTGATATGCTGCTCCTTGTAACTCAATCTGGGGGTAATCTTGAAGCAATTAACTCCTTCAAATCTTTAACTAACAAAGCCCACCATGCAAGGGACCCTCTGGGAGAGGTGGTGTAATAAGGCTCAGAAGACCACTCTCCACAGCAATGGACACAGATTACAGCATCCTAAACCAGTGGTCTTCATCAACTAGGGCTTATTAAATGGGCAAGAAGAGAGTGGTGGGGTATGTCTACATTATTGGATTTTAATATGTGCGTTTGTGGATTTTATCAACCCGTATATGTGGTGGTGGCCCTGTTTATTTATATGTTTTTGAATAACGTTTCCTCCGCATGTGGTCTCTATTGTGTCCATCAGTGTCTTTATGTGTGTGTGTGTGTGTGTACATGCGATTTCTGACCCCATGAATATGTTTGTTTATATATGGGTTTTTTCTCTGTGTGTCCTTCTGACAGACACAGTATCCTCCTTTGTGCAAAGATTTGTGCAGCTGTGCATGTACAGAGTAGAGTCTATGTGCCTATGTGTTTTCCGTGAAATAGTCTGGTTGTGTAGATTAACTTTAAATTATAAATTTCTTTCTTTATGACACTGATCCACCACTCTTTCTACTTCCAAAAACATAAATCCAAATGTCTGTATTATCGTAGAAAAAAGGTTTGAAACGCGTTTTAGCAACAAAACTAATAAGATTCAAACATTTACTGGTGAAAACAATAGATACTAATAATTACATAATAATTACAAATAAGCAACACATGAAATGAAATGTATGAATAACTTTAAAATACATTTAAAAAGACACAAAAATGTTTTCTCTGGACAAATTCAATTCAAACCATGTAGCAATGACTTACCATAAATTTTGACTCAAATAAAAACACAAAACCACTGCAATCTTTTTATCTGTAGAAATGTCTCTTCAAACAAATTAAAATGTTTTTTTTCTAAAATTATTTATGTATGCCTTGCCCTTGGATTATTGGTATTTAGTAATCTTCTTATCCTGCTAAAATTCCAATACACTGCAAATACTCTTCAATTTCAAGTATTTTATCTCTCCGAGATTCATTTAACATTTACAATATATGTCTTTTGAAGCTTGCATAAAGGTCATAGATACTTTTATTTGACTCTCTTCAATTATTATAAGTTATTTTAGAGCTTGTCTCCGGTGCATACATTTACTTTAACTGAAAGTCACACTTTACATTTTTTTCTTCATTTAAAGTGATTCACCTCCACCTACGCATTAATCTAATAAATTTAATAAAAAAAGTTTATAAAGATTTTTTTTTCTTTATTATTAACAAAGAAAGATTACTATCCTATTGGAGTAGCAATGGTTCAGAAAAGGTTATTATAAATATTGACCAAATATTGGTACTCTAGTACAGCAACCAAATAATAGTATCAACAAATCAGACATGGAACACTGTTACTTCTTCTACTACTAGTTATGATCACAATGTTTAAAAAATGTAATTATTATAAGGATAAAAATAATTATCATTACCTAGTTCCAATCATAACATAGCTGAAGTATGATTTGAATTGGCAACTATGGTGCTGTATGGCAAAACTAAAAAAAAAAGCTCTTTACAGAGTTTAATCCACATATCATACCAAGATAATTTTCTATTGGCCAACAATCTATTTAATGACACAATATCATTCATTTAGATAGGAATTATGCAATTCATAGACTTTTCCTGGTAACCCATGGATATATTTGTGCAATGTTCCAAGCTTGTACTATTTATGGTCTGGAATTGGAGGCTTTTGCAGCACAAAAATTAAATATTGCAGCCAAACCTTCAGCTCAGTTCTGAGATGGAAAATGCCCTTTAGTGCTTCTGAAATTAGTTACACCTTTTGCTCATCAGCACAATGTCTGACTTCAAGAGCATAAGAAGAAAAGTCAGATATCTGCAACATGGGTGTTTCTCACATTTAGCCAAGCTAAGAAGATTCTATCTTTCACAATATAGCAGGAATCCAGGAAAACACAGAATGACACTATGCCTTTGATTACAGCATGCAATAATGATGAAATGTTTTGACTTCAACATTTCCTTGAAGCAGGCCTAAATGCTGGGTAGCATTACAGACCAAGACATCTATGTATTCTCATCTTATTAATATTTCACAGCAAAATGTGTACACTGCTATGCAAAACCCATAGACACATTTTGGAGTTACAATGTACACCAACAATTAAGTTCCAAGGCTAAACAGATAGATTTTGCACAGCAGTGTATTCTATCAAATGAAAATTTTAAATGAAATCTAAAAACATAGTCAGATTTATTTATTTATTGATTTATATGCACAGCTATACTTTGCTACCTTACTAATTTGCATAGCTCTACCTTGCTATCAAATTAATCCTAAATCATGTTTACTGTAACTGATTTACTCATCCCAGGAGTGACTGACTATAGATTAAATGGATTTCCAGAAAGTAGAAGATTCCAAAAAGAAACATTGCAGCCCACGGTGAAAAATAAATTCTTAACTGATCCCAACGAACGAGAGAGGGACTATTAAAGTTAGAGCTGATCTGTATACTCTGTATATTTTTGAGTTTACTTATTTGTTTGTTCAGGGTGCCAAAATGTCATTTATTTTATTTAATTTTTTTATGACCAGGCAGATGGCTGCTTGAATTTCGCTGAACATTGCAGTCCAAATGTTAGACAAGGTGGAATAATGCATATTCACTTTGGTTATGACATGCAACAGACATACAGCACATTTCCAGTGTTTTGAAATCTGAATGGATTTACAAGCTGAAAATGAAAAATAAATAAAAAAATAAAATTGTAAACAAGGCAAGCACTATAATTACATTTAACACATTGTGTGACTGAGAGCTAGTCTACATGGCAAGTATAGTGATTCAGAGGGCACAGTGGGCTAGTGTAAGTTTCTATCAGCAAAACAAATAAACACCAGCCTACAGGGCAACTAGCGTGTTTAAGCATATATTTAAACGTTACTCTACTTACCACATTGAGGTGTCTAGCACACTACTTGTTTTGTCCCATTGTTTCAGTACTTTGAATTTCTTCATAAATTCTACATATTTCTACATATTATCTGCGTTTTTATTGCGTACTCCGCACACTGCCTCCACTTCCAAAGGTTTTTTTCGTATTGTTTTTCATATTATTTATATTAATGATACTGTTACACTTTATACATGTGTGTGCATGTGCTGTGGTTCTGGGAACTTCTGTATCTGTAGGACGAGAGCAATATTAATATCTGGTCTAGCATTAACTTATGGCCAGGCGTAATCAAACCACCGCAAAAAATTTCCCGGCATTCAAGCGCAAGATCAGTTTCTTGCAAAATAGGGTGGGACCAAATCAAGCTGCCCTCACCCTTCAAAAAAGGTCTACAGCGTATGTGAGAAGACGGGAGACTGTTATTTCCTGACCAAAACCAAAGATTCCTCAAGCCTCTCATGGGATCATATTTTATTGACAACTACGGAATTGTCAAAAGCCTTTGTGGCTGATACAGTCAATGCACAGCCTGGTCATGGCAAATAGACATATAGAGTTGCTCTATATTGTAACAATATGACATGTGTTGGTCAAACAGAGAGGGGAAAGTGATACACACAGACACAGACACAGACACAGGTGCACACACACACACACACACACACACACACACACACACACACACACACACACACACACACACACACACACACACACACAATGAACAAGCCTAGCTCTCCGGTGCTCAGGGCTGCAGCAGGGTCTGGGTGAGCCACACAGTCTGGTCTCTTGAAATCAGCATCGCAGAAGGTAAGTTTTTTTTTCAACAGTATTAACCCTGGCTCACAAATATAAATAATTGTCGTTATTATTCTTGGTAGTTGTTTTCTCGCTTTCTGTGCAGTGGTTTACTGGAGTTAGGTTTTGTGAACACACACACACACACACACACACACACACACACACACACACACACACACACACACACACTACATCTTGCACAGATATAACTTATACACTGAACTGAACAATAAATGAAACTAAACAAAATACAACCCTAGAAAACAACTTTGAACTTGACTTGCATTGATTGGCTTTTCTTCAATTTTATTGCCTCCCTTCCAAAAGTCAGGCAGATTTCTAGGCACCTACTAGTAGAGAACCTGGGAGGTTTCCTATTTCCTTTAAACTAATGAACAGTTAAGCATGGGTTTGCTACATCTAGACTTCCAGGGGGAGGCACACAGCAGAGCAGTAACAGTAACTTAAAATATGGTCAACACTCGTTATTAGATGATAATGCTAATAATCTGCAAGTTAAATCTTCTTCCATTAAAATAATATTGCCTTCCAGCATAACATTTTAAAACACAAAAACCTCCGATGACTCTCATGAAGGCCTCTTGTGATTTGGTGTGGTTTGCCGGATATCATTTCTTCTGTGTTTTTGCTAAGGTTTAAATGTATTATTATGCAAAATGAAAACCATGCAGAAGGCAGTAAACCTTATTCCCTTCAAAGGGACGACAACGGGTGAATGAGGGGCTTATCTAGCTCAATGACTGGGAGTGATTGTAATGAAGATTGATAGATAACAAACCAGAATTATTATAAAGTAATCAGGTAAATTACTAAAGTACTTAGTTCAATGTGTTCTCCTGGTACCAGGTGAAAGATTGGTATTAATGTTTACATTTATCCCACATTATCCCACTGCACGTCACTGGTAACAGTGAGTAGATAACATGGGGAGGATACAACTGCATGAGGTTCTAAACATTTCAATCATCAAGTTAAATTCTTCCGTGCAAACACAGAATATGCCATTCAATAAGAACAATGGAAAAAAAGACAAATAATCCGGATTGCACATTTCATGTGTCCTTTTTGGATTAAAAACAAAACTAAGTAAACAGGAGACAGACAAAATAAGGTTCCCCCTATATTTACAACATTCAATTCCCAATTAGTTATTTATTTGGGATGAAAATCCGGTGAAATTCACAATAGTGTCCTGGAGGTTTGAAAACCTTCGTCTTGTCATTTTATTTCCACAACTTTTGAACATTCGTTAAAATACCCAGGCACCCTCTCAAATTATTTAGGAAAAGATGAGGGAAGAGGCATGGCAAAACTATAATTTTGTTATCATGTGATGAAAATATAGCCTTTTTTAAACACACAGCATTGGAATCAAACAGTAACACAGGAGAACTGTCAGAGTGCATTGCTTTTACTGTGTAGATTTTAAGAAAATACACACAATAACCGTGAGGCACAAACTTGTTTGTCATTTACAGGGTCTTACACCCAGCTCTTATTGTAAGCCAAAAAATATGCTATATGGTTGCATAACAGTCCTTATGCTTACCTAAAGGGAAACACATTTTTCAGAGTTACTGTGTCTTGCTCATCCAGAATACAAACACATGGTCATTTGCCTTACGTACAACCTCCCATAGTATCTGCATGCCAGCCACTTCTCATCACTCTCTGCTGGCTTAGTATTGCAACTCACAATAAGTTAAAATCCCTGGTGCTGACTTTCACTCGGCTGAGATCTCAGTCCTTCTCAATCTTCAATTCAGATGATCCGACACCCCTAGAAGAACTCTTCGCTCAGCAACTACTGATCATCTGGTAGGTCCTCGAGCACGACCATTGTGCCTCAATTGGCGAATGGGCTCCCAGAGTCATTAACCACATTCCAGACATAGATCTTCACATGCACCCTCTCATTGGTCAAATTTTGGAAAACTTTTAACTAGTAATTGCTTACAACATTTTGAAAGATTCTCATATAATTGTAACGTCACTATTATTTTCATTTACACCAACTGTTTAGCCTTACTGATCATTAAAGTAGCTTTGGATGAAAGTGGTGCACATCATGTATGCTAATAACTAATGATAATAACATTTTAGCATTAAGAAAACGTTTAACACACTGGAGCAGTGAACTTAAAGTGAAAAAAAAACCCATTGGTGCCATTTTCTGCTGTAGTTAACTACATGAGTAATGAAGGAAAACACAAAGTTATGTTCAACATCCCAGACCAAAACTTAACTTTTCTCAGTCTGAGATGGGGTGCAAGCAAAGGTTTTGCTTGCTTTGAAAGCAAATGTGGGAGGCCACAAAACAGCAGCTGTCGACCAATCACAGCTTACATTCCTGACTGTTAAAACAAGACCGGCGTGTCTGTTCGCAAAATCGGCAGGTCGGAAGGTAATCAAGATATTCTCAACAGTACTAACCCAGGCATATAAAAATATATATAAATATAATTATCGTACTATTTGGTAGTCGTGTTTCTGGCATGAAAGGTTGCTTGTGTTTTGTTTACGTGCAGTACGTATGCTGCTGTTTTCTGGAGTTGCATTTTGTTTGTTGTTCAGTTTGTGAGTCTGCATGAAAAGAAACGGCCTGTTTCATAGGTGTTCATTTTATAGGTTGTGTTCAAGTGTAATCGCACGCATATAATGTCCAGCACAATTGTTCATGACACTGTCTCCATCCTAGGGCTGGAGCCGCAACTACAGTGAAGTTCGTGTCCCCCACCAGAGACGGAGGACTGTGACACTGTGAGCTCAGAAGACACCAGCACAGACGGCAGCCACGAGCCTTCCCATCATCCCCCCAGATCCCCTTAAATTTCAATTGTTTGCTTTTCACACCAAATTTCACCTTATTTACATTGGAAGGCATTGGACACTTAGTTCATTGACTGGGAGAATATGCAGTATCATGTACTAATCATTCTAGTGCAGTTTGTACACACAATAGATATTTACGTACCCTAGGATAAACACCATTTCATGATCTGCTGCCATTTGTTACTCCTTCCACATAATTTGCCCGGACATTCACCCAGACATTCTCCTTGCCTTCAGACACATCCCCCTCATTGCTGGGATTTCCCTAGCAACTTCCTGTTCTGTAATTGCCATGTAATGTTCCCCTCTTCTTGTACTATGCATAATTATAAATAATGAAATGTTGTAAGAACACAGCATGCAATTGTGATGCAAGCATTCATTTTTAAGGTTCATATTTTAGAGCCCCACCAGATCAGCCAAAGCAGTCGTAACACATTCTAAGAATTACTTTAGGTAGCATTTTTTGGCCTCTCCAGAACACTGGCTTAAAGGACACAGGTAAACACATACACCAGAAGACACTGCAGGCCAGTACACCTGTGTCAATCTGCCCTACCTGATCTTCTACATTTTTTCAGTCCTTTTGAGAAGGACTGAAAAAGCATCTGTTTGCCAAGGCCAAGCCATGCGCTGGCCATAACTCGTGTTAATGTAAGGGGGATGTGGTTTTTTATGGTTCGTGAAAAAACGAATGTTAGCCTTTTTAAAATGGTCTAACTTTCTTGGTTTCTTTGTTAGTTCTCCAGTTTTTTATTTATTTATTCACTACACTGGAGTTGAGGAGACAAGTTTCTTGTAGTGGAGCACTCTGCCTTTAAATAATCAATACTTGAACTCAGAATAAACAGAATGTTTGTCTGTGGTCATTTGTGCACAATATTCTGGGAACTGCAAGCTACCACATAAAATAAACCATGGGTGAACTGACAATCTGATTCCTTTAATTTCAACACTTGTCAGCTGGTTACAACACAACACTACATAAAGCCTAAACTTCTTAACTTCACACGAAATGAAAATAAGTGAAGTAAATGTATCTGCATTTGCCGTTGCAGCCGTGCAGATCTGCAGCAAAGTTGAACCTAAACCCTCTAAGAGGCAGCATATACAGGCCAAAGCAGAAGCCTCAAGACGGAGATTTGATTATTGCTCATTTTGGATAAGTCATGCGAGGTATCACTTAAATTAACATCATAAAATCCATCAGATTAGTATGTTGCAAACTAAGGGAGTTCTTCCTTTTGGATCAAATGTGCCTTCAAGTCTGTTTTTAAAGCATCTTGTGATCTAGTGTCAAAAAGCAAGAAGTGCTGGTAGAGAGAAAGAATGGTTGTCAGAGGAGAAATTAGTACCATTAATGACCCAAGCACAGAGAAAACAGTTGCTATCCTCAGGGCAAAAACCTGACTGAAAAGTTTTAAAAATATTCTTAGCATTAAAAAAACCCAACAGCTGTTGCCCTACTGCTTTCTCTAGAATCTCTAATAAGATAGGTTGGTTATTAGCCTAAAGACTTTTGAGTGCTAGATTTTTTAAATCGATAATGGGCTTGATGACACCTAATTTAAGATTAAGCTTTATGAACTTGAAAAATGGAACGTGTCTTCTAAATCAACATTTTCCAATCTGCCCCCAACCTACTTCTTGATTAATTAGGTTTTGATTGAAAACTGCCTAAGCATTATCAGCACAGAGTTTTCTGTGACAAACATGGTGTTATAGGTGTGTAAAAAGAAAGTAATTTTTTTGTTAATTTGTACCTCGAGGAAATTCAAAATGCATACTTGCGTTAATTGGGAATAATTAGCAGTTCAATTACTGACATTTTCAAAGCCTGATAAGATTTAATAAGTTACATTACCAATTAATCTTGTCTTACTAATATTACCTATTTAACTAAATAAGTTATAAAAATTCCATTACTTTCGCTGACAAATAGACATATCCAACACACCTTTACTGCAGGTAACTGTCAAAATATGTCAAATCCAGACCCCCATATTCAATTAACATCTTAATGAATCCTGAATGAGAAGATTTAGCTTGGTACATAAGCCTGCATACACAGTAGGTAGCCAGGACCAGGATTAGAAGAAAACATATTGAGTAGATGGGCTCTGGGCTCTGGGCTCTGGGCTCTGGGCTCTGGGCTCTGGGCTCTGGGCTCTGGGCTCTGGGCTCGAGAGAAAAATTCAAGATGAGTGGTAGGAACAGATTTAGCTATGGTGAGTAGGTTAAACTATTTCCTTAAAGAAGTTAATGAACTGACTGCTACTGCAGTGAAGGGAAAAAGCTTCGTTCACCTGTCAGGTGACAGTTAGCTCTCCAGCTCTTAAACAGGAAGCAGAGCTTGTTTTTTTTTTCCCCCCCTGAATTAGTTTAGGAAACTAACGACAGATTAGTGGGCACATGGGCACATGGGTGGCTACAGTGGCTATAGAAGTGATGAGGAATTTCAAATATTTTAAGAAAATGCTCCAATATGATTTGATTATGGAGAAATGCAGTTCCATTTTGAATGTCAATGCTGAGGGTAACCACTAGGTCTAATGTCTGATTATGACGATGCATAGGTCTGCCTACATGGAGTAAAACTCAATAGAGGTTCAGAATGTTTATTTTATTTATTTATCTATATTGTGTATGTAAAAAGTAAAGTCCCTGACAATCACCAAATGTTATCTGTGAGGTTACCAAAGGCAAGTTTACACAGCCCTTGAGAAATGGTTTTATTAAGTGCAGCAGTTTTCTTTGTATAATCGAATATTTTACACTTAATTCATACAGTCATAAACCAAATGCAGAAGTAAAAAATCTATTCACAAGAAACGACCCTATCCTACAGTCATTAGCTAATTCAAAAATATAGCTGTTTGCTGCTGGCTGTGTAGCTAGTGGATGTAGAACTGAACTGCCACATCCTTCCATGCTCTTTACGGTTTCAATCAAGTCGCACTGTGTGTGTTTAAATGTATACCATTTGAAAAGGGAGATTTTTGTCTTTAAGGTAGAATTCTGATGATACAACACCTGCAAATTTTATATTTACACATTTTGTTTCTCTTAAAAATATGCCTGTCAGCATTCTCAAACAGAATTTGTCACCGCCGGGCTGTATGTCACCAGTTTAAAACACGTTCGCCTAGAGTTTGCAGACACACAACCGGAGCAAAAGGGCATTGATGAAAAACTCTCCTAAGTCTCCCTAGCAGGTGGCTCACATAGGGTGGCTAAATTGTGTGCTGGAAACATGTCACGAGTTTTGTCGGGCACAACAACCGTGCAATACATTGGTCAATGTGGGATGGCTCTTGTGTTTTTTTTTTTGTTTTTTTGGTGTCCCTGGCAGCAAAACTCTCAACAAACTCATGTAACAGCTGGCTTGGATGCTTCCAGAGTTTATCATTTATTCTTTTGCAGCTTCACCTCCATAGGTCCTTTTACTGACTGATGTGTTTTTCCCTGAGGCCAAGGAATGTCTACCAGATAAGGATGCAGGTCAGAGTGACATGCACTAATACGTGTCGGCCCCTGCAATGAATTTAAGGGTGGTGACAATTGGGTTGGTTGGGATAAAAAAGCCATGCTGTGTTAGTGGCATTGTTCAGCACTTACCTGCTTGGTAACCTCTGTGCGTGGACATGAACCGGGATTATTATCCACATTTTGTAAACCCTACGCGCTTTGGCACATACAAGCAATACAATTAGCTTGCTGTGCTATAAAAACTGAAGTCCCAAGTACAAGCTAATTTAACTTTTATCTTGACTGTGTGTAGCTGACTCCTGCTAAATGAGCTCGGATACATTGCATCATGAAGCAACACCACTTCTTTCTTGTCTAAAACAGCTGCCGCAGAGGCCGCCATTCTCTACCTCCAACCATCTGTGTGCCCATGCAGCTAAACAGAATTGGATTTCAAAGCCTGCCTGGGCTGTCAGCCCATTGAAACTACGAATTTTCACACAACCTTACTAGATTGGTGACTTACTCTGAGTCATGCAGCACTATGGCCTTCCTTAATCCTTGGCTATGCACTGTTTCCATCTGCCAGATAGGGCCTGCGATGCATTCAGGCTGGACTGTTTTTTTTTTCTTTTTCTTTTTTTTTTGCATTAGCTTACCTAGCCAGCTAGCAGGAATTCAATCCCTCTTTTTTGCTCCGCTGTTTAACTTTGCTGGATACTCTCTCTGTGTGTTCATGTTCCCATTTCACATGCTATTGGAACAGTAGTGCAGATGCTCAAAACATGAACCCAGTGGCTCAAGTGCTAAATGGGATGCTCTTTATTGACACAGCTATTGATATCAGTTCTGTACATCTTCAGCCTGGAGATGGTCACTCAGGCTATGTCACGTTATGTTTTCTTCCTTCTCCATGTAGATACAGAACAGCAGCGAGCCAAGAACCGGTGCTTTAGGATTGTAATGCTCAACAACTAGTATTGATTTTCAGTTGTTACAAACTGTATTCTGGAAGACAGGTTTGACTTGAACCAGTGCTGAGCTTTGCCAGATATATTAAGAGACTTGAGCTGCTCCCACAGAATTCCATGGCTGATGGTATCAAATGCAGCACCGAGATCTAAAAGCTATAGGATACTAAGCCAATCAGCATTAGCAGGTGTACTGCCTTACAGGCCATATAATGTTTACCAGGTCATTTTGAACAGACTGAAGTCATAGTCATAACTGTCCAATGGATTTTATTATGTGCAAGTAAATGATCTGACGCATCTAAAGTTAAGCTAAGACAGCAATTTTATCAAAAAATTCATAAAGCCTCTACTTTCCTGCCATTAAACATTAATAAAACAGAGCACTACCGAAAACTTTAAACTTAATCAAGATGGCAGTTCAGTCCCTCCAGAATAGCTTATCAAATATCCAGCCTGATCTCATGCCACCAAATTCAGTTTCTGACGTTTATCCAACACCAGTTATCATCTGATTTTTCTGACTATCAACGTTCAAGGCAGACTTAGAATTGGATGTGTGACTGATTTTGGACAAAAGTCAAAAACAGCTGTCGGAGGCGTGAGATCAGTTTGCAAATATTGTATTGTCAAAATTGACCCAGTGCTCTCATCCTCAAGGTCACATAAAAATTTATTTTATGGAAAGAAATCTTGTCATAATGAGGCGTCTCTCCCTCTTAAAAGATTACCCACCTTCATTACATGGACTGCTTTCCCGTTCTCTTTGTGGCTGCTTAAACTTTACCATTAAACTAATCCCAAAAACTTTTTCCAGATGTTGCTCCCAGGATTCTAACTACACCTAAGAAAGTGACCACATCACATTAGTCTAGGCGTCATTTCAATGACTACCCATGAAACTTGGTGTTTAAATTTTTCAATATATATAAAACAAATGCTGGTGGTAAAGACTATTCACGACAGTTTCATAACAGCACCTCTGTTGTGAAATTGCCTACTCCACAAACTCAATATTGGGTGACACATAGCATATGTAATACTTGTATGTATTAAAAGCCCTTTAGCGTGTGTGTGTGTGTGTCCACCAGCTAGAATTGGATTATTTTTCACCTCAACAACCCCTTCTTTGCTTGTTTTTTTTGTTATTATTCCCACAAGAAAAGTTCTATGCACTGAGCTTCGTGGAAACAAGATTGCAAATATTGTGGCTTGCTTTTCAATTGCTTTATTTCAACAGCTTTGACTTTTTATGTGGTTCCGATGTACACTTTTGTGTACATTTTTCAAAATATCCTCATTCTTGCAAAAAAGCAAAGAGTTCAATCAATTAGTAAGTGATTATTTTTACAACTGTTATTATTAGCAGTCCTACCAGCCAGGCTGTTATTATAACCCTAAACATTCTCCTTAATACTAATCCTTGCCCTTACCCCAACCCTAACCTTTACACTTTTAATCAACATCATATCATAAGGAAATGGGGAGGATATTCACTTGTTATTTCTGTGTGTTCAAGGGGTATTCATGTGTAATCTGTGTGAGGTTTTTTTTTTTTTTGTTTTTAAAGCTTTTTTAAATAACCAATATCCTTGGCTTTAAATTTGAACGTTGAAATGAACTGGTTAGTTCATTGAAATGCCTTACCTCAACCCAAATGTTAATATTTAAAATGTACCAATTCGCTTGTATATTTACTTTTTATAAATAACAAAAAATACATTCTTTTTATGGGTGTTTAAGGCATGTATTAAAATCGGCCTCATATAAAAATGGGATTTCACGGCACGGCAACAAAGAAAAACCAGCAGAAAAAAAGTGTTTTATATGTAAAGCTCATGCACAATGACCAGTACGATTGTGACAGTTATTTTATTGTTCAGTTCTCACATAAGAAAATTTTAAAATTAGATTTTACTGCATTAGCCAAGGTTTTTTTTACATATACTTTTATTCTTTTGACCCAGCATCTCGCCATAACCTGAAAATTTAAATATACCTCATTAGAAAACTATATCTGTCAAGTGAAAAACGGTTTACATCTCACATACACCAAATGGCTAGCACAAAGAGGCAGGTGGAGCAATGATTTATTAGCTGCTAAACAGTGAAAAGGAGATTATTGCAAATATAGCCAGTTGGCACATGCCACATCTCCAAAGACATGCCAATTTAAACTCCATGGGGGACAGACAGTGGGCATTGTCACTTAAAATAAATTGTCACTAATGTGACCCACAGCAATGATTAAGGGAGTAAACTGAATGGGTCAGCTGGGGTTACAATAAGACTGATTAAAGGCAACTGCAATCGAACCAGAGTTGGGATCTGTCCTCCTGACCACACTCCTTGTTTGTTTACAATGATGGGGAAATGTCAGTTGTAATAAATTAATCAGTTTATTAGATGTTAGATTTTTTTCTTTCTTTTCTTTGTGATCGATTATAAGTATTTTTCAGAGGAAGATTTAGTTCATTGGATCATAGAACAATAACTTTAAATAATCAAACAGACAAGTTCCTGAGGCATAGTGCACCTTGATTTCCTCACTAAACTGAAGCAGCATTGAGGAGTTTTGTGGCCCTGTTTTTTTCAGTCCAGTGCATCTCCACTGCCAGTAATACTTCCTCTAGCTAAAACTAATTGATAAGAATAACTGATGGAGACTGTATCTGTGCTGTACAGATCGTACAGTCTTCCTTCAACTCCGACTAGATTACCATGGCAGATTGTTGCCATATGTGGCCTTGTGATATGCCACTTTCCCAATGACAGTGATCAACTGCACAGTGTCTCTATCTCTAAGAGGGGCTTAACATTGTTACTGGAGTTTAAAGCCCACTAAAAACGTTCCCTGGGAACAGCTTGAGCTGTCTACCGCGTGGTCTCCTCCGCGCTTTGCGCCCTACATGTTAATTACTGAAACAGATGATAAAAATGACTCCTGGGCCAGGCCCACTCGGAGGATGCTGCAGCATTCCTTTGTTGCTTTGAGATGCACCGAAGCCTCTTCTTGCCGTTGCACAGAATTGTATAACAAATGAGCGTACCCCCTTTGAACTGCCTGACCACACAAGCCAAGAGAAGACGCATAAGGAGCCCAACATGTGGCAATAATAAGAGAGGCGGACCCTATAACAGACATGTGGGAGACACCGCATTCCCCAGCAGTCATTTAAAATGAAAAAAACACCAATTGAACAAATAAGACACTGGTCACGTTTGAAAGCATTGTTGATATGTGAAGCATATGTGTTACACATGGGGGGGGGAAATGGCAATTATGAATGAATGAATAAATGCTGCACTTATGTTTACGCTTGCGTCTTGTTTCAGTGAAAGTTTTAACAGACATACCAGCATTGTTTTGCGTTAAAAAAACGTAATTAGACTTGCAAAAAAGCAGCTGTGAAACCAAATATGTGGAACATTAACAACAAGGCTTTAATTACTATCCAGTGTTTCAAACACAAATGTATTCGATTCGGCAAAGCAGCAGCATAAACATAGCGAAACAAACCCTAATGCTACAACCTTTGTGTAGCTGTAGTAAATCTTAATGGCCTGGAGTGCAAAGTAGACAAAGACAATGAATTCACAAATATTTCACTCTACACACCACATTCGGCACACCGTATAAAGAAATATTTGTTCCAGGAACACTCTTTGTTTTTACTTAGACTTAGTGACACTAAACTTGTGAAATCTGTTTCTGACTCTGCAACGCATCTAACATTTACAAGCATCTTGACATAAGTTTGTAAACAGCCGCTCCACCCTGGAGTATAAGCATATAAGTATAATTTATGAAATAATTTAGCTACCTAATTTGTTGTTAAAACCAGCGTGCTAAATATGTACCAGCCTTTTATACCAGTTCGCTTTGCTGAAGACAGAAAAACTGTGAAATAATTAATTTAAAAAAAACACAAGCATTCCTGGTTGTAGTGTGTACTGTATCACTAGGAAACCATTGGTTACTGTAGTTCTGCATTTATTTTGAAAGGAAGATAGTTTCTAAGTAGCCTACACCAAGCAGTTTTGTTAACGTCAAGACAATCTAATTTACTGACTGTTAATACACTTCATATTTCTCATGTAATGATTCCTTCTATTTTGTAAATGTAGGCTAAAGTTTGTTACACAATGTGCTTCTCATTTGACTTAATGGCACAAAAGCTGGAACTTATAGATTTTGGCCAACGCTTCTTTACCTGAAATTTGCCATGAAGTGCGTTACCCAGGTTTCTCAAATATGATTTATTATTATCTTCAATTTGATAAATTGACATTAAATGGAAAATATTTCTAATTAAATAATTTTTTAGCAACTGTAAAAAAAACAAAATAAAAAATAAAAACATTACCATCAACATGTCCTTGGTGTCCCCGGCTGTGCACACTAAGCCTGCCGGGTTGGGCACCCAGCAAACTGAATTGGACAAGCGGTTTCAGGAAATGGATGGGTGGATAAATATGTTAATGTAGTTATTAACAAAAGGCTTAAGAATAAAAGTGAGCCGTGGACCACCTTTGCACCTTTTGAGAAGGGCTATTAGAGCACAGTGCTCGGTTCTTCTGTCTTTTACCGGTTTACCATCATTTCATCCAATCACTTCTCTTATCACTCATCTCTCCTTTTCTCCTGTTTGACTAACAAATCACTTCACGCCAGACTACATGGCTGGTCGATATTGCCTCTTGGATTACCAGACACCATCTGAAGCACCATTTGCGTTGACTGCCTGTAGCGCTAAGAACCTCGTCAATATTGACAACAAGCTCTACTTCACAGAGAACTCTACTGCCGTTAAAAGGACCAGAATTAAACCATTCTGATTATTGTCAAGTTGTTTTTTCAATCTCTTATCTGAACTACTGCATTTCACTTCTAGCTGACCTTTCCAGGTGGACCTTAAGACTATTTCATTTCACCCAGGATGCATCTGCTTGGCTGATATCCAACCTATGGAAATATGTACACATTTCTCTCTCATTCATCTCATGTCTCTTTATTGCCTATTCAAAAACATCAGGATTGACCTTCCAAGCAGCTAAAGGCATGAGCTCTCTTCATCCTCACTCTCTTCTGATTTATACACTCCTCCAAGATTGTTCTCCACCTTTCCACCATAATAGCAGAATAACAGAAACTTTTAGAGACTTAAAACAAACCTTTCAGACGTCACCTGGGCCCTAAATGATTACAGTGCAACTACAGTAGATCCTGCTCATAAGAGTTACTGCTATAAGAATGAACCCCATGTAGTGATCAAAAGCAGGGGGACCAAATCATTCCCGAATGATTTCAATAACACAAAGTAAGTGAACAAACCTGTTAAGTGTCTGAGAAATATCATATCCTGTGTTATTAGGCTTCTAACTTAAAAAGAATATCCCTGTTTGAAAAAATGAATTGTGCTGCTAATGTTAATTTTAACATGTCAGCCATGTATACATAATGTATGTGGACAAGATGTACATATGGTTAGTTACATTTAAAAATTTTGAAAGTTTCAATCATATAATCGTATAAGCATTGTTAGCGACAAATTTATTTGACGGAAAGATAATTTCACTTTAACAATAACTTTAAGTTTAAGTTAAAATAACATCTCTTGTGTTTCTATTGGTCTAAATGCAAAAATAACTGATGAGTTTAATTAAAGCAGTAAAACACTCAAGGGTGTTTACTATTGCCATGACGCTCTTATTTCTTATTGCTTTATGAAAAACCAAATGTCAGCCCACACATTCTTTCTTATTCCGGGTTGTTTGCACTCACCAAACCAGAGTTCAGTAGATGGGTTGATTGTAATGGAGCACTGTGCCTTTGAAATATCAAAAGCTGAACGGAACAGCAAAGTCAGAGATGGTGTCACCGTATGTAGCAAAGAACGCTTATAGGACACAAGCCAAGTCCCATCCACCCCAGCCGGGGCAGTACGCTGCCACTGTGCTCTTGCAGTCACTATCTGAGAATGACACGTGAAGGATTCAAGCAATGTATAAGAATTTATTTGTTTGTTAGTTTTGTGTTTTACATGAGCTTTACGTGATTTATTAAATAAAATAAAAAATCTATGAGAAACCTATAGTTAGTTTCCAGGATGTCACATTTAAAATAATTAAATGTTGTTTATTTATTTATTTATTTTCATTTTTTAGGAATTGCTATTTTATACTTCTATTTACCATAAACGTACATGTCGAGAAGCCACTAAATATGCTATTGCAATTATTTATTTTTTATCAGGATTTCACATATTGTGACTACCATTCTGTAGCGATCCCCAGAAGACTAATCCGGCTTGTTAGTGGTAACTGCCAAACGTGTCCTCCCACACATTTTCCACTTAACTTTATTTTATTTTTCTCGTAATTAAATATTCACAAATTATTTACCCCACGATCAGAACCAAGATTTATTTATTAATGTATTTGGCTGAAGGCCTTATCCAGGATGAATGGCACAGCCAAGGCATAATACAGTGGCAGAATCAAGGAGGAGTACCAATTATACCTTAGTCAGCAGAACTAAGTAGCAATAATTGAATAAAAAAGACTGAACTTTGAGAAACTCTTATGAAGAGATTTGTGACTGTCCCACGTTCATTGCCTAGACTGAGGTAAAAAAACACTAAGCCGGATCCTGGGTGGTTTTTAAAGCAATAATGAAATTTTCCTTATTTAGAAACACAGATGTTTTGCAGACAGGCTGTTGGGTCAGATCACACAAAACATCCATATCACTAGTCCAAGCAGTGAAGAGATTTTGTTGACACTGCAATCTTGCATTTATTTCAAGTTTATTTAAAATTGACGAGTTTGTGGAAAAAGTTTTTTTCAACATTATAACAGCATCATCACAACAACGATGAAAGTTAAGTAATGTGATTGATTGAGCTTTTAATAATGGCTGTCATAGTCATTTCATAAATCTCCAATAAGGTAGAGACCCCAGTCTCAAACACATCATAAATCTCTACAAACAAAATTGTAGCTCCAAAAACGTGAGACATGAAAAAATACCTTTTTTTTCTCTTCCTAATAATTTTCCTTCTATTTAGGGCAAACTTTCGGTTCACAAAGGCAAGGTTCACATATGGATATAAAGCCACCTGTTGAACAATCATTTAGGAAGTAATAAATTCCAGTTTTGATAAAGCAAAGGAGAACCCCACATCTGCAGATAATTAAAGTCATACAAATTTTCAATGAAGAGGATACTTTTGATGTCAAGTATAAGAAACAGTTCTACCATCCATATACTTGACATAGTTTTTTTCTTCTCTAATTTTTGTAATTGCAAAGTTAGAAAAATGATTCCTCTACCCAACACAGGAATCTCTTTACAGCCCAAGATTGTACCTTTATAGGTAAAATCTTATTTTTAAATTATTATTACTATTTTTATTATATTTTTATTGCCAACATCTAAATTGCATGCTCCTGCATCTACTTCCACAAGTCTATATTTGTCAAGCGACTGTGTAACTTACCAGCTACATATCTACGCCAGTATTTTAATGGGCTAATGTCAATGTACTGACCTGTCATGCAAAAATTAAGATAGAAATTATTCATCATGTATCGGAATAAAACTTGTAACCCTCTACAGTTTTTCTTTGTTCTTTTTTTCCAACACATTTTTGTTTTTACTCTGGTCATTTGGCCTAAATATGGCTGCTGAAACAAACAGGAAAGCAGGTATGTCATAATAAATCAGCATGACAAATCAATTCACCTCATATATATATATATACACACACATACACAAAAGGCATATATATACATACAAACAGTACGGCTGCAGACGCAAATATAGGTGTGGGTTCATACTTTGGTTGGACAGGGGAGTCTTTACCCATATAAAACTCATCCATAAGCCAAATTTAAAAACTAGCTTAACTTTGGAAAGGTTCTACTTGTGAGGTGAAAGTTGGATGGGGAGCGGTGGGTAGGGGATCAGGGATGGAACCTGATACCGCAACTTGAATCACATTCAATCTGTGTACTAAATTGATGGCGATGAAAATAAGACGGCCGGGACACAAAAAAACACTTGTTTGCAGATTAATGTCTCTTGAATAGCAGCTCTTGAGACAGTCCGTAATGGATGACTTCACATATGTGCTTTTGCCCTGGCCCAGGTAGTGTGGGGATTATTTGAAGCTGTCACTCCAGAGATGTTTGGGTCCACCACACTGAGAAGGCCCAGCTAATAGTGCATTTTAAAAAGGTTTTACCCTTAAAAAGAAATGCAACCACAACATTAACCTTCAGATTTTCTGCATGCAGGTTATTCACCAATATCAGCTCTTTAATAATCCATGGAAAATTTTCAAAGG
>JAOYSI010000011.1:2292804-2335490 GCA_025775065.1 Hiodon alosoides | reverse complement strand
CACACACACTCACACACGATTACGGTAATATTGAAATACCTGTGTGCAGAGCATATTCATTTTGAGAAAAGTCTGAACGTTGAATATTATAGATTATTATTATTGAATGTAATAAATGCAAACGCTGTGCGAAGTGTCATCCCTTTGTAATAACACATACCATAAAACCTCTCAGCCTTAAATTGGCTTCTTATTCGTTCGGTTTATTCGGTGGTAAATCTAGATTAGTTCATCGTAATTTTAAAGGGTTTAACTGCGTTGGGCTACTCATTTCTCTGCAGAAACTAAAAGAGGGTTTGCCCATCTTCAAGAACCAGTCGTGGTTTGCCAGGCCAAATATTATTACGTGCCAAATCACCAAGCAAAAATGTTACATGTGCCAGCATTTGTTAATGTTGAAGCTAAGTGGTAAGCACATTGTAAGCGATGCTTTTTCAAACTAATTTAGAACAGAAAACCAAGGTAAATAAGGGTTAAAAACCATAGCTTTAGGGTATACCGGAGCATAACCAAATAGTCACATGCTACTTGTCATGCTGGGGATCAATCACATTGTCAGCAAGGGATGTGATGGCAGGGGAGCTAACTGGTCATCCAAGCAGTGTGTCAAGCAGCTGCAGGCTGGAGAAAAGAGCTTCTACGTCTTTTTGTAACAAAACGAAATAAGTCCTCGCTGTCGTCAAACAAACTCAATATACCCCTCAGACTCAGGATCTTACACGAGCAAAGAGTTTAGGAAATAGGTGATTATTTCACTTGGGCTTGTAGACCTATCAAATGCACAACTTTTTCCACCCCCTAATGCTCCCAGTCAGACGGTGTGCTTCATCCAGACCATCTCAAAGTGCATCCACATAGTCCATTTTGTGTTTCCTAAATGCGAAGACCATGGGCACTGTCTACACAGTATGTGTGAGATAGCTGGCCAACAACTCCAAAAAATATTTGAAAACCACCTAGATATACAAAAAATATTTATTAAACAGTTGTAATGGTAAAAATCTAACCAGACAAAGAAACTAAACACGTACGTAAGGATTACATCTTCGCAGTATGCCGTTGGCCACTACAGCCTACCAGAACCGTCTACGACCACAAGGAAAGGCGCTTGCTCAAGGGCAGCTGGGTGCACACTAGTCCAGGTTTCCTTCAGTACCAGCAGCACTTTTTTTGTCTTAAAAATGGCAGCAACACCACCTACCACCACACATATCGACACACGTGGTTGTAGTCTGTAAGAGAATTGGTAATTTAGTTAGTGCCATGTCTTCCTCAATTCTGAATCAAGTTTCCACAGAGTTTGCAATCGGCAGAATTTTATTTAATTACTTCTCTCACAAGACTTGAACTTAGTGATCTTTTATTCAAAGACCACATTTTTAAATTTTTATTTGGTTGAAACCAGTATTTTATATCACTGGTGTTTACACTAATTAAGTTTTGATAACATATGGCTGAATATTATATCCAAGCTGAATACCCAAGCGGAATATTCGATTGTACCATTGTAATGCCCAATGCCACTTAAGTAGCATCGACTTGACTGGCTGAATTTCGAATTCTCTGTCTTTTCAAGTTTGTATTAATGCATGCTACTTCATTATATTATTCTTCAATATGCGTATTATTAAGGTCCTTATGTATACATTCTTTTAAATAAATGAACACCATTATTTGCTACAAAGTCTGAATATTTAGAGTTAATTGAAAGATCTGTCTTTCAAATAACACTTTCACCTCACTGCTAGGAAAAACATTGGACACTCAGTTTTCTCTGGGAGAAGTTCTGTTATGGTAAGCACATCAACATAGGCACTGCCATGTTTGTTGTGTGTGCACTTGGAGGTCTAGATAAGGAGTTAATTTGAATATATATAGCTCTGCACATCACCCCACTTGACAAGTACATCTTAACCAAACACAGCTGCTCCAGAGGTTTTTTATCAGCCTGTCACGCAGGGTGCAATATGTGCATACCACAGGACTAATCTCTCCGATATTATACCATTTTTCTAGAGTCCATCTCTAATTTGAAGCCTTTATGTGTTGTTACATGTTGGGTAACCAAAAATTTGGTCAAGCTAAATACATAAAAAGTAAGGGCTGTGTGTAGTTGTATCATTTTTGATGAGTGCGTGCAGAAAGAAAACAGTTGGAGACCCTCGGAAGCAGCCAAAGTATGTGCCATTTGCTCAGAATACAGTAAGATTACTGAAAATAAGTCTGACACACATTAACGAGATAGGGTTTTCGCATTTACCTTTTATTCTTTTACTCTATACAACACGTTGATTTTTGAGTTCTGAGATATAAATAGTACTTACTAGACTCTTACTATAGGAAAACAAAATCTGAATTCATATTTAATTTTATTATTTAACCCCTCCGTATATAACCCCCATATAATATATTAATCACATTCCTTCTATTGCAGCAGGATTAATAAATAAAAGCCATCACATTCCAACGTC
The DNA here is from genome assembly GCA_025775065.1 of Hiodon alosoides. NCBI lineage: Eukaryota > Metazoa > Chordata > Actinopteri > Hiodontiformes > Hiodontidae > Hiodon > Hiodon alosoides. The sequence goes on along the minus strand of JAOYSI010000011.1, from coordinate 2,333,019 downwards.
ATCTGCATCCTTTTATTATTCTCGTCTGATAGAGTTTTAAAAAAAACCTTGTCATAAATCTCTGCACAGTAATGTATTGCTTCAGTACTGTTTCCAAAGGAAGACCTTTTGGAGCTCATAAAGTGTCCAATACACAAAGGAAATCTGTATAGCATAGCTGCATGAGACACATGGTTAGAAGTATTAAGCATTGTCTTCACAGGCAGCTTTTCACCAAGTTCTTTCATTGCGGTCATGCATATGTTTCTTGTTTAGGGCCCTTTTTTGAACACTATATAGGTTGTATTACATTTATTAAACACTTTTAATACCTTTGACTGCAAGATTGCCATCTGTTGGAGCAACACAGTATATATGAACCAAATCTGAAGTGTGTGTGTGAGGGAGGTGATACGGGCTCTGGGATGCGTGACTGATAAGAAAAGATGCGGCTTAAGTTGAGAGGATATTTACATCACAGATGAAATTTAATAAAGATAAAGGAGAAGTGCACACAAATCACCTCATTTCATACTCTGGAATGTTCTGTACTTGAAATGAGGTACCATGAATGTGCAGCGCCCATATGCCGATAAGAAAAACTACTGTGCAAAATGTTTAACAGCTATTATTTTTTATTATAAAATCCATTATAGATGCCTGTGGTTTTTTTTTTGGAAATACATGTATTTAATATAAGGTTATTAAAAATCAATGCATAGTAGGTATTTACAAATAACTTAAAGCTGGGAACAACAGAAAACAAATCTGTAAGAAAGATGTGGAAAGCTGCACACCAATTCTTATAGCTGGCTGTCTAAATTGGTCATATATATAACATTTATTAGACTGTGACTCAATGTTATATTTGTTCCAAAAAAATATTCATATTCAGTTTGCCTTATATGACTATCATAGTTAGGATTAGTGGGCTAGACTATATATAGTTAAATTATACAAGAGGTCAAAAAACATATATATTTAAAGACTTATTATGATGAATTTTCTTATAAAAATTTGCAAACATTCTTTGCATCGACTCAATATACAGCCGACAAACTGAAGTCCCAGTGAGGCATGTGCTAAGCAGCCCAGATGTTGAAAGTTTGACATCAATGCAATGAGGTCATCGCTGGAGGGAGCTGGGAGAACAGGTGTCCTTCCTGCACCAGTTGTAAGAAAATAGTCTAAGACCTAGAAGGAGGTAAGGTCCACATGTGTACGCCCTCAGGGTTTTTTCCATTGCAGGTTGAACCGATCCTTCTGTACAGTGTTGAAAGGATATTTGGTCAGAAGGTTCAGAAGTATGTTAATGACAAGTCATTGTTAATGAACAAAAGTTTCTACCCTATACAAGAGGTTCCCAATCCTGGGGGCCAGTTATATGTTTTTTAATTTGTTTCACCCGAAGCACTTTAACACTTGAATCAACAAATTATTGCGCTAATTTCGCTAATTTAGTCTTTTCAACTCAATGTTGATATTGATAGCTTTTTATAGAAAAGCTGGAAAACTTGCTGGAATAGACGGAGTTACGGATGTTACTTAAATAATGTGGGCTGGCAATTGCTTGGATTCATGGAACTTGCTTTTAATGTTAAATGCCATTATAATTTAGATTAAATTCCAAAAGTCAATTATTGGGCTAAATCATCCCTTTCGGATTCAGAAATTGGAACTAAATCACACATTTGTGTGAGAGGAAATTAAATTTAAAATTTTATGAAGGAATGTAAGTGCACTAAAACAACTAGAAGTAACTTGACAGGTTTAACTTTTTTGTATTTATGCATGGATGAAAATATGGGAGCATCATTAAGGCTTAGATCAAATCAATAGGCATCAAAATTGGCATGTTTCACGAGCACTGATAATGCTTTACATAACTATTTAATAGCGTTTTATGAGTAGAAGAAACACAACGATAACAAAAGTGCAATTTTATTTAATGCGATTAGTGAGTTTTCAAAGTTTTGAATTGAAATTTACTCAACCTCTTTATGAGTCAGTCATTCCTTGATTCTTGATTCTAATGACTAAGTCATTAAATCAATTGGTCACTTTAATAAAGGGTTATTAAAAAGTTTATTAGTCCTTTGGTGCACTTCATGCATACAATTTTCACAAGAAATCATGCTACTGGACCATTTTAAGGTAGAAAGGCAAATTTGTTATCTACCAGTAACCCCGGTCATGGCACTCACCAGTTCCGGATCCACCCACTAACTTGGCAGAGATGACAGCACAAGGCGATGGCCTACAGTAGGAGCCGTTCAGGGCAACCGCAAGGGGTTCAAACTAATCAAAGGTAGCAGGGGCATTACAAAGCCCGAACGGCATCATACAGAACTGCCACAGACCCACTTCAGTGGAAAAGGCAGTCTTTGGTCTAGCTGCAGGAGCAAGGGTAACCTTCCAGTAACCACTTTGAAGGTCCAGGGATATGAACCAAAATTATACAGCCACCAGGTCCTGGGATTTGTCAATGGGGGTAAGAGTCTTTCTTAGTTTATCTCCATTCAGAACTGTTATTTTTTCATATTGTGACTACTGGGATTGCCTAAAGGCTTTCAAAAGGCTCCATTATTCCCTGCAAAATCTGCGATTGTCACCTCTATCAACCATGGTCTACCATGATGTTGTTTTAAGAGTTCTGACTACAAGATGGTAACTATCAACTTAGTGTCCACCAAGGTCCCTCAACCCGATGGACATAGTCTATAGTCAACTACATTCACATTTTGATGAATCCCTAACCACAAACATCTAATACAAATTTTATGTTAAAAAATGTGCTATAAAGTACCTTCACCTATCATACAATTGGCTTCAAACTTATTTTCCAGTAATATTTATAGTTATGTCAGTAGTTCTAACTTTTTTATTTTATATTTTTTCCAAGTATTTCTGCATACATTACACCTTATTTTATGAGGAAATATGTAATTTTAAATAACTTCTGCCATCCTTTTTTCTTGTTGGACACAATTTGCGCATTTACCAGCACCTCATCATAGCACAATTACATGATAGTGAAGGAACATCACTGAGATCATCATCCATCAACTGCTATCTGGGACAGTGAATGTCACCTAGGTCACCTTCCAATGTATCTCACATCATAACTAGATATAGCTTCCCTTATGAGTTATATTATGCAGAACTACTTCTTTGATAAGGTATGACCTTTGTGTGCACTCTATGCCAAAGGGCAAGAAAGTGGGCCATGTGCCTCATAGTATATCACCGGAAGATAACACCTCTGAAAACTTTATCTCTAGATTGCTGATGTGCTCTGCAATGTTTTGGGATAGCAGAGGATATTTGGCCGTTTTTTGGCTAGCCTGGAAATTATCAGCTACAGCAAGTCCGTTAAACTGTACTTTGATTTTGTCAAAACATTTTTCTTACAGCTTTTCCCTCATGTACAAAATACAAAATAGATTACCTCTGTATAAAACAAATACAAAATAGATCTGTATAACTACCAGCTGAACAATGATCCTCAACAATGCTTCAATCCCTTACTATAGAAAAGATCTGCTAGGAATAGTATTTATTCGAGTACTACTTTGGTTACTTTGCAATTTATTGTCCTTATTTTTCCATCGTAGTCACTTCCACTTACCTTCAGCCTAAATATCTTGTATAAGTGGTAAATGAGAACAAACAGGGTTATGGGAAAGGTTCGGTGAAGGCAATGGGTTACAGATAGCAACAATGGCACCAGCAAACTGATGGGACCGGGTCAAGATTTCACATAAAAATTCACCATATTAGGGGCGTACCAATTGCCATTAATATATTTCAGGTGGAATCAAGTTGTGGCAATGCGTGCAACTGCAGCAGTTCATGCAGTGGTTAAAAATGAGTGAGACATTTGACCGATAGTGGATTCCATTTCTTTCCCTTGAGCAAAGCAAAACATGGTGGACAGCTTATTCTGAAATAGTTTCAGGAAGCCAGGGCCCAGCCTTTCCACAAACCATTCACGTGTGTCATGATTTGGTCCCTTTGGTCCTGTGCATCCACCTGCCAGGCCAGAGATCAGAGGGGGCAGTATTAAGATAATATTGTGGTAATATAGCCCTACAGAAAATTGTACCTACTTTATGGTATGCTCTTTATCATGTGTAGGAAAACATCTATGCTTGCTGTATGACAGATTGCAGTGGTTTTGCAGTAAATACATCCATACTCAGTAGGTGCGGTTGCTATTGTGGCACCAGAACCTGTTGAACAGTAGTGGCTTTGGAGAAGGTTTACAGGCTGGGGCCTGTACTGAATGTTTTTGTGCTATGCATGGGAGATCCAAGGACCTGCTCGGACAGGCTGAGCCAAAAACCTTGAGCAAGATCATAAAGATAATAGTCTCTATGAACAGTGTCACCAATTTAGTGCCAATGTTTCAAACCCAGCTAATTGCCCAATTATATAATATGAAAAGTGTAAGCTTATATTTTTTATTTTACTCACCACAAACACAAAGCATCGCTATTCCGCATCAATATTATGTCAAATACATTAGAACAAGGAGACTAGGAGGCAACAAGTACTTATTTTGTCCTTAATTTAGCTGAAACACTTTTTTAGGTTGAGAAAACATTGGCGGTGCATACTGCATGAATTTTTATGACAGATAACTTTGCAAGCCCATTATCAAATTTAGGGAGGTTAAATACCAAGGTCATGTTTTTTCAGTTCAGTATTTCATGTGTACTCCCTCAGCTTTTATCAACGTTTGCTCCTAACGTGTCACCAACCATACTGTAGCCCTTATTTATCTCTCGGACATCATGTTCCAAATTGTGAGAAATTCTGCACTCAGCTAAGCAAGTATACACTGTTGTGGAGATTGATAATGCAATTCTGCTTCAGTGCTATGCGGGTTGACCAATTCATCGCACACACACCTTGCCGTACCTGGATGTCTGATAAAAGCATTAGATGCGTGTCTAAGCAAGGGTAAGGTGCAATGTGTGGGATGAGTCTCTGTCAGTAACAACATTTAATTTAGTTTGTTTAAAACACCAGTGTTAATTAGGGTTTTCTTGGCTCCGATTGAGAATGGGCACACAGAGGAGAAGGGAAACTGTGACAGTAAAGTATTGGCAAACGTTGCAATCTGTTCCTCTTAAAATACGGGGTTAAGTGCGCCCTCCTGTCATCCCCTGCTGAGGGAGAAATCAGCCGCTATTCTTTCCAAATTTTTAACATGGCCCATAAAATAAAGTTTTCCAGATGTGACCTACGGGAGACAGCCTGTCTTACACCTGTTTCCTTAACCTCTTTGCTTAATTATTTTAGAGGATGGGTTGATTGGAACAGGTTTATGTTGGAGGTTTGTCACTCATGCCACTGTCATGGTGAATGTTGCTGCTGTAGTTGAAAAACTACAGGAAAAAAAACTTAAAACTAAACAGGCATATGGTGAATTTACATAAACATTACATGGCAATAACAGAAATAGCAATAATGTTTGAGTAATGATTACTGTTTAGAGAAAAAAACAGTAAATGAGTATAAATTTGATGCTAAAATGTAAATATGTTTGTATCAGATAATATTAGATGCTAAATTTATCGAAAAGCATTAGAACATTTGGTTTACCTGCATATTCTATATAATTTTAATATTTTCAGCATCTCAAATTTTTATTGTCTGTGTGCCTTGACTGTTCAAGTTCTTCCTAATTCTACATTATTGATTAGTAATGTCTTATCACCTTGGAACGGTTTGTACCCTTATATTAACAAGCCAATCCCCAAGTAATATTAAAGATTATCAGATAGTTTAAGACCTGATGCTCTAAATTTAAGTCAACGGAAAGGATTGTCTTTAATCTTCATTTTCAGTGCTGCTATTCCATTCAAACGCAGTACTGAACTGTGTAACTTTTCATAACTCTGCTCCTATACTGGTCTGTGTGCTTGAATTATTTGAGAACATAATAATACTGTAGTTCGACAGTGTACAGGTGTACCATTAACAGATGGAAGTGTGTCTGGTTGTATTATTTTAAAATATATATATAACTTACACAAATTAGACTGTAAAATTTCGAGTTGAATGATTTCTTAATTACTTCTTTTCTCAAAAGGAACACATGTACAAGTGTAGTTGTAGAGGATTTATTTTAATTCAGTTTAATATACAATATCTTAATTCAATTTATAAAACAATTCTAAATATGTTATAGATGTAATTCACAGTCATCTTAACACCCTCTATTAAGCCTGTAAGTCTGTAAAATGTTTGTAATAATTCATTCATTGGCAAAGTTATGCCTATGTACTTCATTGGTCCAAAATATTATATTATTATATTAAAAGTACTTTGGGACACTGTGAGACTTTTTTATTTTTATTTTTAAGAACGGTGCACTGGTGTACTCATTGTAACACTCACAAAAAATATTAAATACATTACTATTAATACAGGTAAAAATGCATTAAGCTAAATACTTGAAGAGGACTTGAAAAGGCTTTTTAATAAAGATGTGACTTTCCCAGGAGTTTAGCGGTTCTTTATTTACGCAGAATTAAGTGTTCTGATCACAATCGGTTTCCAAATTTGTTTTTTATTTAGGTTACCCTAAATAATTATTGCCTGCTCTTCATTATCCGCTTGGACATAGTACTACAAAAACACAATAGTAGTTATACAATCTGCCTCTTTCTTCCTCACTTTAACTTTTTAATGGTGCCCATTCAAGAGAACTCTATTTTGGCATTAGTCCTATGTTTTCATAATGTCCTTTAAATAGGAACTAGTGAAAAATTTTTTTTTTTTAAAAGGATATAATCACCCTTACTCATTGTCCTTCATAAAATAACTCAATGAGTGTAACATTACCTCTTGTGTACACAATCATTGTGATTAAATTGCATTGCCCCTGCCTCAAAGTACTAAACGATCTGTCCGACGCTGTATTCGGAGTATTAAGTTATAACACAAAAAGTTTCTATTCAATGCAGCAGATTTGTCTGCAGAAGATTCAATTAAATCATATGGTTTTATCATTATTTTTATGATATCATCAGTAAGCTGAGGTGATATTAAATTGGAGCAGAAAGAAGCTAGAGTTGACCACTTTCTTCGCTGTTTGACCAATTAAAACATTTTTAACCGTTTCCCTTTTAAGGAAAAATGCTTTATATTTTCCTCACTATGAAAAACAATGGCCAAAGCAGGCTGACTGAAGAGAAAACTGGAATTAAATGCAACATCGGGATCCGTGTGGGCTGTAGGTTGAATTCCAAGATCTAATTTGGCCCTTAAGACGATTAAGGGGCGATTAAGGGCCTACACTGGTTTCAAAGCGCATGTTGAACTGAATGGGGATTTCTGTTGCTTTTAATCATTTCATGTACTCACCCTTTGAACTCAAGCAATGCACTTCAGCATCATAGCTCATCCTTTACTCCAAGTGGTTATCAAAAGCACGTTTTTTTTTTCCAGCAAATTAATTATAGTTCACAGATGCTTTTCGATTGATTTTTTTTCCATTACTCACGTGGAGGCTCACCCAAACAATTTCCAAGAAAGCTGAGGCAAGGATGTTGCGGGTGAGCACCACCAGTTCATAAACTAGGTTTTGAGGTTAAATAGTCTTGAAAAAAAGAAAACCCCCCTAGAGGTGTACCTCCACCTCGGACATGTGTACATGAACTCAGGGGAGACCTATAGACAAAGTGCACCACCCCAGTGTCCTGCCAGGCAACAACACCCATTGTCCGCTGCTCTCTGGATGAGGTCTCTGGGTAATTGGAATCAGTTATTCAAAACATCTCTAAATGTGATTTAAATGGTGAGGATTTAATAACATAGAAGGAAACCATTAAAGGGGTTCGAGCAGGGAGAGGGGAATTCCGTTTTAGGAGAAGAAGAGGGGGAAAAGAAAGCAATTATTTGATGTTAAGGCCATGAACAGAGCTCCTGCTGTCACTGAGAAATCAAATCTGTCAGCAATTAGTAGGATCTGAGGAGGCAAAGCACCACTCACTCTTGGACAATAAAAAAAAGGGGGCAATGCAATTATTTGAGCTGACAAAGTAGCCTGTTTATCCAAACAGCAGGTTAGTCTCCCATTCTTCCCTTTGTCACTTGTTGCACATGTTAAAGGGGCACCACTTAATCTCAACAACGTCTCTTGTCATAGCTGCTCAGCATTACACAACAGGAAAGAACTGCAGAAATCTGCTATTCACCATAAGCTGGAACAAACTGCATATTGATCTAATGTTATTGGTGACCATACCTTTGAGAGTTGATCCTCCTCTCTGCTTTTTAAGAAATTTACTCAAAGGGGTAAGCTCTTATAAAATGCATGCTCAATTACCAAGAGGCCTACTCTTTTATTGGAATTCCGTTAGGGGATTTTTGTGAAGGACTCAGGGATCAGCGGTGGTTGCTATTAGAAGCACTTTGGGATTTTTTGCATGTTCCCAGTGTGACTATTGTGCCTTTGTCAAAAATATAGCATATACACATTTTGGATCGGACCAAATAGAAAATTTGACAGCTCGCCAATCACATATAATAAAATTCAGTTTACTAGTGTTTCATCTTTTGTAAGTGTCTTATTTCTTCTACTAATAAAAAGAAAATGCTATTAAATACAATTATGTAAAGTACGATTAGTGGGGTGCCAAAGTTTTGATTTGTTCCCAACTTTATTTTTACACTTTACATGCGTTTTGATTGTGATAAACTTGATAAAATGTCTTTCTTATGTCGGACGGTAAGCTACAGTTATGGTAGTATTTAATAGCCTGTTCTTTCCACAAGTAGAAGAAATAAGATGCAAAAAACACGAATTACTATTTTATGAAATGTGATTAGCAGATCGTCAAAGTTTGGGTTTGGTTCCAGCCCTTGATTCCTTTTGATGCGGTTTTAGGTTTACTCTGCAGGTTAGGCGGTCTCTTTGAGATTATATATCATTATACATAAAATGAAATAAAAAAACTAGAAACACTTTTCAAAGCTGATTTTATAGCAAATCCCTATATTTGGTATACAACTGAAGCAAAATCAAAAACATTTTTATTAATTGTGTAACTGCTCAACATCTATGTCACATAGAAAAATAATGAATAACCACGCTTTTAAAATTGGAAGAGATACTAATTATTACAAATAAAGTTCAGGTGGAGAAATTAACAACAAAAGTTAAACTAAACAAAAATTATGATTTATTTATTTATTTATTTATTTTTACATATTCTATATCTCTGTAAATAGCACCGTATTGGTTCCAAATATACATCTTTAATGCACTAAAATACAGTTAACACAATAATTATTAAACTGTTTTGGTTTGTTCATATTGGTTTTACTTCAGTTTCAGGGTCACAGATTCATTATGGGAAGCATACTGGGAAATAACATGATTATATATCACATGACTCCAAAATGTAAACCAGATGTTAAAACCCATCAATTTTCTGGTTGATTTCAATTTATATTTCTGTTTTGAAAATGTACCAGGACATCACTCATGCCTCTAAACAGATTTCTATAGATTACAGGGGTGCATATTTTCTTTCTTCTTAGTAATACTTTGTTTTTTTGTTTTTTTTATAGTGCACTTGGAATGGAAAACTAATAAACCAGAAAGGCTAGTGTACAATATTTTAGCGGATGCTAGGTATCTGTATGTCTCTCACACATGCCTACATGTGTTCCCAAGTCGCAATGCTGTCACAGTGATATAATGCCGCATTGGAGCTCACTGATATGCGTTTTAATGCTCTCGCCAATATGTATCGGGGAGCCTGATTTACACATAAACAGTTTCACTGAACTAGCCGTGCCGTGCAGGTTCTTCTCACGAGTTTTTCTACTCGTAAAATATGAACAAAGTAGAGTAGGTATTCGGGGATATTAGGTATTATATTGTTCAAGTTAAGTCATACATTCCGATTCAAAACAACAAACACAACTGAGCACAGTGCCATGCCAAGATAAATGACCCAAGTGGCCCACTGGAAAGCCCAATAAAATTGAGAATGAGAAAAAAAAAGAATACCAAATGGGCAGTGCTCAGTCTACATGCGCTTCAAACATTAAAGGTTAAACAGCAACGGCACGCACTAAAGGGAGATATGTTCCTTAACTTTGGCTTTAAAATAAATGACTTTTGTGTTGATTTAATGGAAAGTGTTGTATTAATTTCATTGTAAATACTGGTTTGTGGGTGTAGACAATGTTTCCGAAGGATTTTCATTTAGTTGATGAATATAATGAATTATGTTCTGGTTCTTCCATTGCACATGGAGAATATTCTTTAACATCAATTTAATATACGTAACGTATTTAAAATAACTGCGACTTCGTACTTTTTAAAATGTTGCCATCAAATTGGTATAATAAATAAATAAAATATAATTATTATTATATAATAAAAAGTTGCAAATAACAAACATGGCTACCAAGCAGAATTCAGACTTTTTAACATTTTTTTTTTATTCCTGAAAATATAAATCTCATGCAGGGCACATCGAGTGAACAGGTGTGTGTTGGGTTAAGTGTGTTGAGAGAAGACATTATTTGATACGTTTTCAAAATTACTATGTCCCCTAAACCCTGTTAGTTGTGATAAATTGCTGTGGCATTACACATTTTTATTATTCCTAAAAAGCTAAATGAATTGGACAGAACGGATCAGACATTACAAAGGTCTCTGGAGGCAATCGGGGCCTCTGTGCTGAGCAACGGAGGGCAGCACCCCACAGAGCGTTCTCCGGTCTCTCCACAGGTGCTTATTAGCACATAGGAGCTGCCATATGTTCCTGACCACACCACAGCCTAAGGGAGTACAATCAGAGCAGGCTGATAATCTACACAAACTCGCTGAAATTCACATCCTACAGTCACCAAAGCATGTAGAATAAAGGGCATGCTGTGCACAGTAATGGTGTTTTTTTCTTCCTCAACATTTCATCCCAAGTTGTTGCTGTCCCTGGTACTCTACATATTGTCCCTTCTACAGGACACATTTAAAAAAAAACGATTTAGCAAACTGATGGCAAACAAATTCTCCGACATCAGATGCGTTGCGTTTGAATACTTCTTAAAGGTATAATCCTTCTTCTAAATTTCTGTTCTCCCAGCCTTCATAAGAAAAAAAACTTTATAAGACATGCAAATAATTCTGCTGAGAATATTGGAGGGTGTGTGTGGGGAGCGGGGTAGGGGGCAGAGGGGTGGAACTGAGTCATCAGCATTTGATGTGAACATGTGGCCGCAATGAATTTGCATTTAATGTCCTTCAGATTACTTGCTTTAAGTTGAGCTAAACACCTTGCTCAGTTGGGGCTAATTTGATGAGGTCATTGTGTGACCCTTTGACCTCCCCCGTGTTCTTTAAATGAAACCAGCTGAGAGGAGACAAGAAGGGAAGTCCACGGCCTAGTCAATCCTGCTGTCTGTTAGGAGAAAGTTCAAACTTGGCAGATGTACAGCAGGCTGTTCTTCTGCTCCTTGCTTTCAAGCAGAAGTGGTGAATTTCAAATAAAAGCTAGGATTAACAAAACACAATCTCATAGCTTAATCATTCTGAAAGTTCAGTCAAAATAAGGATTATAGTTCAGGAGCTGTAAAGAACAAAACTACTCCAAATGAGGATATTAAAAATAAAGCCACACACATACGCACACGTACATGCACACAACACAGCTTTACAAATTCATAAGCTTTTCAGTTTAAGATATTTCACGACTGCCTGAACAGTTCCCTTTTTGGGAGGGCACTTGAGCGTTGTCCAGACCACAACAGTGCATAGCCTGAGAAGGTTTCCCTAACCTTGCCACTTAAAGGCCTCCAAGGCCACAGCCACAAGGGACCATTGAAAGAACCCCCTTACGTGTCAAAGGAACAGAGACACGCTTTAAAGAAGTCTCCTTTCTTTTGATCGGTTCACAAGTTACAGTTTAGTCTGGAGCATTTGAATGCAAATCAGTATTCATCAAACACAGTGCGAAAAAAAAATTCTTTCTTCTGCCACTTAAAGGGTTGCACTCTTGTCGTGGGAAATTACCCTGGCAAGGATATGGTCAAGAGTCCCCTCAGACTGCTGAAAAACAACTTCAGTTCACAGGTGTGCTGGGTTCCTTTTGAAAAATTCCTTTTTCACCTAAATTCTTTCAAAGTTCTCCCTAGGCGAATAAATTAAAGCTTCCAATTAAAAATGACTACCATCTTTGGATAGTTTTGGGTTAATGTGCTTTGCTTCCCTCACAATGGCGCTCAGGAAAACAAACAGCAAGATAATATATATATATATATATATATTAGATATATACTGAAGATATATATTGTAGTTACTTTTACTTTTAATATTTATCTGTACCTGATGATACTTCGAATGTTCACCACCGCGCTTTTTTTCTGCTCTATTTCCCATATCACATTTCCTGAGCACTTTTATGCATTTAAATATTTTCTTAAAAATCACATCACCCACTCCCCCAGGATGTTCAGGTGCAAAGCTTTGAATGCTGAAGTTCAGAATATTTGATAAGAAATCAAACTTGGATTAAGACACTTCAATTATACAGTAAAAGGAAACTTCACAAAAGGAAATAGCACACACTATCAGCATTTTGAAACATTACTAAATCATTGTCCGTCAAAAAGGACCTATTAAAGAGTTTGGTGAAAAAAATTGACATGATTCCAGCCATATCGCCATGTTTGTTGGTTACTTTTTATCCATTCCTGGAAAGTCCAACATGACCTTCAAAAAAGATCTGGTTTCACTATTTTCTTTTTAAGTCATGTTAGGGCATTCAGTCTTTAAAGCTTTTAATTATGTGCCTATTAAAGTACATAGTGACGGGGATTGGAAAGAGGGGGCGAATGAGACTCTTGTCAAGGTCATGTTCCAAGTGAATGTGACAACAATTCAGAGGCTTATCCGTCCTCGCCAGCGTGGTTTGACCTCAGCCACTGTTCAGAGGTGTGAGTCGCAGCACTGCATGAGAGGTTTCCTCTTCCTCATCCTGGCATTAAGCGCTCCGGAGCGCTGGATTATCTGCCAATTAGCACCAATTGTGATGGCAGGTTTTTATGTGATGTTCAGTATTTCTAATGCCGTTTAATTTTTTTTTTCTCTCCATCCTTCTCTCTGGTACAATTGCAATTGTCCGCATTCCTCTGCTTCTCTCATTTAAAATAAAAGAGTCGGGGTTTAATATGGTATTAAGGACCACAGAATATGCTCTACCAGTGGAGCGATTGTTAGGGAGGAAGAAAGGGGGAGAAAATCATTTTAAGAGGCCACTGTGAAGGACTCTAACAGGCCCATAGTCTTCCAGGGGGGCCTTCTGTATATCCACATCACTACATGAGTGTAAAACTATGCTGTGCATTCAGAAGTGTTTGCCAACTGTTGTAAGAGCTAACTACTGTTTTATTATGCATGGTACCGAAGTTGAACAGATGGTCACTTTAACAGGGAAAGCTGCTGTACATTGCATATTTTTACAATCTTAAAAAGTCTGCTGTATGTAAAAACAACTGCAGTAGATTCCAGAGCCTCCTGAATGATGAAATGGGAAATGTGCCCTACCCAAAACGAGACGAAAAAACCCGGTACCTCAGAGGAACGTTAGCAGGAAAACATGCCTTCCATATATTTCTGAAGTAGCAATCAGTTATAGCCTTAAGCAGATGGAGTGGTGGAAGTTGGCGACACACATTGTATTCATTTGCAGATTTCCATCGGTTCTCTGCAGCATTTACGCCGTTACGTTTGTGCTAAAAAGTCCATTGTTAACAATAAAAATGTGTCCAATGAGTGTTTTTAAAGGGCTAGAGCAATTTCTAAATCTCAAGGGGGTAATGATTGCAAAGAACAAATAGAACCCTTAGAAAAGGTCTTGCTCAATTGAAACGACCTGTCGAGATGAGTCATTCATGAGCAGAGATAAAGGGTGCACTTCCAGCTTTGTTATTCTATAATCATGTTGTTTAACAGTTGAGCCAGTGTCCAGAGATAATAAGTTATGGCCGACAATGTGCAGTGTGAGTCATGCACTGCAGTCCATTTCCTTTTGGAAACAAACCGGTGACACTCTGCGCTCCAGACAAATGCTGGCTTGCTTCAGAGGCGATCAGATATCTGCTCGTGCGGCCCTGAAGAGGGCCCCCACATCTCACAAGATCAGATCTTTCCCAACATCGTCAGCAGGCTCCGCATAAACGGTTATAAGCGTGCATAGGACACGGATTCAACGAGACGACAAATTCTATACGGGAGAAAAATTATATGTGATGTGAATGCTGTTCATTTTTTAGACAATAATTTAATTATTATTGCACGTTACTACGTATTGCGTCATATTTTGTATTTCAGCTAAACCAAGATATAATGATCTTAGGTAGTGAATCTGACATCTAGATTAGTTTGTTACACTTTTCAGAGAAGCATGTGCTTTTGGTCATTCTCATGGCAGTTTTTAATCCTTTTAAAAACTGATTTTCTCTTACACTGATCAAAGTCAATTTTCTGTTTTACACATTAAAATATGATTTAAAGATTTAAATTTACAGTTTTCTTAGTGCCTCGTTTTAAATGCATGCAGTGTTAATATTTCTATGACTAAGCGCAGAGAGTGAAGTTTAACTGATAATTCTATTTTTAAGAAAATCTAATACTTCAGGTAAATAATTTACTTTAACTAGAGGCCCAAAATTTTTTTTTTTTTAATTTTTACTACACATATTGCATTTTTTTGTGTTTGAACAGAAACTATTATTTTTGTAATCATCATTGTTATTATTATGTTCGGTAGCATTCATCATAGACAAATGGGAATAGAATATACTTTCAGATTCTGATTCAGCATACAAAGTAATGTAAATCATTTCACATAGGCTACCTAATCCTATCTTTATGATTTTACAGTTTGTTCCGTAAAATTAAAGTGTAGGAACCCTAACCCTAAACCTATGAACCTATGAGTCTATGAACAACTTGTAGAGGCAATAGTGCTAAACTTGTTTGTAAATTGCTGAGGAACTCTACAGATGTTTTGAGATTTTTGTAAAAAAAGAGATATGCTGTTTCTGTCACATGCATAGCAATGGAAGTCTGCTATTTGATGTTACTTCAGAATTCATTTCTGACAGTCTGATACAGTTGAAGCCAGATGCATGTGTGCATGAACTCCCAACATGGATTTAGAAAGAGCTGGCTTAACTCAATGAAAACATAATTTACCGCTTAGCTTCTCTTTTACCTGTGCATTTTATTTCTTATGATTTTAATTGCCAAAAATTAATTTCTTTACTTGTTTTATTGTCCTGGACAATTACTGAGTGTTTACACGAATAAGAAATAAACATTATGATATACTGTAGTGCTTCTGTGTTGGAAAAATTGATTTTTACAACATTTCAAGATAAGATTTAGTGTTATAATTTTACTTTATTTTCAATTGTGAGGTTTTAATAGGACTAATATTTAAAGCTACCTCATGGCGTCCTTAACCACGTAATATAAAGAATTGAATAAATGTCATTTTAGATGCCTCTTTCAAAACATATTAGAAGGTCTGGTATTAGAAGGTGAAACATTTAACATGAAGCAATGAATGTCAAAATATTTGCATTTTATCAAAATCGCGGCCCAGTTTTCTTCTAAATTATTCTTCTTAACTTAAAATGAGTACCGGTAGGCAGTGCTATTTACAAACAATTCATTGAGACTGTTAGAAATTAATGTAAATAATGTTAAATTTTTATCTAAATACTAATAAGATACATTTTCCTCAATGCAATATGTATCGTACTGTGGGCCTGGTACAGTACATTGTATAGTGAGTTCAGTGTGTCATACGATTGACTATCCATTCTTTTTCAGCACCTTTGCTGGGACAAAAGCTGTTACGTTGCACGTGAAGACAGTTTTTAACAATGTTCCCTCTAAGCTGCTCAGAGTGGTGGAAAAGTCTGTGCAGCAGAAATGTCAGGCCGCAGCAGGTGATCACACTGCTCTGCAGCCGGTGAGTGACAGCTAATAGGTGCCAGTGGATGCATTGTGAACTTATCATAATTACTTAACGCTGATTGACCTGTCAAATAGTGTGTAGCCAATAAAATTATCCCATTGGTTTGTTTCACTGCATTACCGTGTTCTTGGCTACTGATGTTGCAATCTGATATCAGACGAGCAAACCCATCACGAGCACAGTCACTGTTCTACCTTTGAAGACGGATTGCCTTTGGAATTACTCAAGACAAATAGGTCTCTGGTCGAGGTATGTTGAATTTAGGAAAAATGCTTCTGGGTTGAGGGAATCTTTATCCAGTTTTTCCTGTTTGGCACTGGGTTTTCTGGTTTTTAATTCCCTCTGGAAAATTCAATCTGGTCGGCACTTTGTGACAAATTCTATTGATGCATTTGATTGATTGACTGAGATATTCAGGTACTTAGCTAATAGCCGGAATTGATGCTAAGTCCATTTTTTAGCTGAGCGTTCTCTAACTAATAGGGTGACCTTCACACAATGTCTTCTTAGAAATACTAGTATTGGAAAATTATGCTATTTCACTTATCTACATTTCTTCTTGTGGTTTTTCAGGCTTTTAGAAGGAAGTAATATTATCGCCTGGAACTTGTAGTGTTTTTTTGCCATTAGACACCACCACGGTGGAATTGGTAATAATTATAAAAATAATAAATAATTTGTGTTTTAGCTTGACTTGGGAGATTCAGTTCTGATAGTTAAATCAGAACAAACCAATTCTAACATTTAGGTGATAGCCTGTGTTAAATTGGCTAGAGGCCTTTGAAGTGGAGATACTCAATGGTAATCCAGAAATAACTGCTTTTAGATTTATTTTGGCAATTTTCTGTTATATTCTTTCAAACATTTCAGTGTTGACACTATTCATTATTAATGGTACAGGTGTCTTAAATGAAGGCCCCCAACTAAGTTTGTGTGGGTTACCCTTTTGGAAATATTCTGACTTGAATAACTTAGTATATATAGTATAATGTAGACGTGAGTATACATTGGTAATATGGGTATTAGACAATAGACTGAATAGAATGGGCTCAAAAAATGATACCTGTAATGGAAAAGTGTATCATAGTGAATTCAGTAATGAGACTGTAATGACTTCTGATTTTAACCATTTATCATTTTTAGTGCTGAAGTGTTTGCCCATGAGACATTGTTCTATGCTCAGTATATGTAAAAAAGGGAACATTAGTTCTTACGATTTCCATTTTCATTAGGTAGCTTGGGAAACTATCACACAGAATGATGGACTGCAGCCCAGTGAATTGGGAAGATCGTCATTAAACCTATAATACCATCATTATTGGGAAACAAACCCTTTTCTGATTAAAAAAAAAAACATTTTAAAGCTTAGAGTCCCTCTACATCTTTGACATTTGCATAAATTCTGGTTATGTCAAAGGTGGCTATGCAAGCAACTTATGCTTATATTTTCCTTATATGAAGGATTAAAAACATGTTGTGCTACTCATGTGCGCTCCAGCTGTTTTCAGCGTATTCTGCGATAATTACATGAACATTTCCAAATTTGATCATTACTGCAGTGGTTTTCTTTAAATTAAAATTTGCTCACTAAAATGGAATTGCATGTAAACAAAAAGGCATGGCATGACCAAGACTTCATGAGACATTAGTCCTTACATTTTCTACGTTTTGGTTGTTGACAGGCCCATACATAATTCATAATAAAAAATGTATACACATCATTTTTGCCATCTATTTCAGAAACATCACTGCAAAAGCATTCAGCCGTTGATAATAGACCAGGGAGGCCACATGCACTCAAACTGGGCAAACATAGAGATTGAGTCTGGGAATTTACCTTCATCCACATAATGTTCAACAATACAGCAGCATAGTTCATAGTTGTCAGTGACCTTACCTGGTGAAGATTAGAGAAGATGACCCATGAAGAAAATCTTGGTTTCAGGTGCAGCAATAGAGAAAATTTTTATGGTGTGTAGCAAGGGTGGTATAATATTTTATCTTAATTTAATTTTAGATTATTGGGGCTTTAGCATAAATAAGTCAATTCACTCAATCTGCGGGCTCAACTGAGGGAGCGATAGAGTGAGGATCAAATCGTTTCTTTCATGACTGTGTTCCGTCTGTGACTAATAATACCATATATATTTAAATTATAATACATTAATATTTTTGTTCATATTTATATATATATATATATATATATATATATATATATATATATACACACACACACACTCAGTGGCCACTTTCTTAGTTTATTATTAGTCAATTAATAATCTTCGTTAGCATTCAAATTAAACCCACTGTGTCACAACAGTGGGTAGGGAATCTGTGTCCTGCCCCTTTAAGACCAGCCAGCCTGACATTCTGTAATTGCCTGCTGATTCCCAATACAATAATCCTCAGCTGTGAAATTCTTACACCTAGAGGCAATGTTTAATCAGCTATAACATAAAAGTCTGCAGGTTTCCTTAGTCGGGACCAGTAGGGGGAAAACACTGCAGTAAATGTGGAGCTTGTTTGAGATGAACTTGTGAACTTTAGTGGTTTCTGCCGATCATGTACATCACTCGACACCCTAGACCCAAGGTCGTATTATGTTATCTACATTTTCTATTCTAGAAATCTTAATCGGTGAGTGGTTAAACTATTGGTTTGTAAACATCGGACAGTTGACTTGCTCATCATATTTTTATTACAGAGACAAAATATTCGACACAATACCCCAGTGTCGGCAGGGTCCCCCTCGTTCAGTAATCTGGTAATGGATACAAAGACTCAACTCAGGGTTTGCAAAAGAAAGAAAATAACTAGATAGAACTATTGAAATAAAAGAGAACTACGAAACTAAAAGGTAAAAAAATCCCAGGTGAGATTTCATCAAGTTTGTATATACTTCTTTGTATTCCCCACAAGGAAGCAAAAGAAACAATCTGTTAGAATAAGATAAACACTTTAAATAAATACATTTGCCAGCTATTGCAATATACATTTCTTTCTGACTGATTATGAAGCTTAGTGTAACAGATTACCATTCCTCCTATTTTGTGTCTAGTTTATGTCTAATGTCATAAAACGTGGCATATTTATAATTTACAAATTTGACACATTGTGCTACGATTAAACCTAATGAAGAAAAAACGTTTTTCTAATCTTTTTTAGTGACTATTTTTCTACACTGTTGTTAGGCGATTTGTAAGCAGCTCTCAAAATTCTCCACATTGTGAAACCGACGAAGCCCAAAAACCGAGTGAAAGAGCAGGTAGACAACACAACTGTGTACAATACTGTATCTGTATGCAAATAAAAATATGAATGCACAAAATAACAGTAATGTCAAGCAAGTGCATAGTTGGGAATAATTTGATTACAACATTACAAAAAAATAGCTTCCTCATATCAAGAATATCTTGCATAGAGAGCACACATGTTTTGGGCAGTCTCTGTAATGTTTGGTATAGTGGCTGTAATATCACCCGTGTTGATGATCAGTATAAGTAATATATAATGAACAATATAAATAAACGTGTCAATCTATAGCTCCTGTTTCTTGAACAATCTTGCATTGTTTTAGGGTACAACTTTTTTATGATCTCAGGATTGCACTTGTCTAGACCTTTCAGACTGCAGTCGGATCAGACTAATAGTGACAACCTATTATCATGTTTAACTCCTAAAGTCAGGTATAGCAATTTAGAAATATGTTTGGTTCAGGTGAAGACAGAGATTGAGTCCGCTAATCATGTCAACCGACTCCCTTTGATACTGCCAATTTCAGATCAGGCCGTGGGCTACAAAGACCACAACCGCAGCTGGGATGGAAAGTGTTTCTACGACTGGTGTTTTCACTACAAGAGTGAAAACAATCTGCTCTGTGTTTCCTTTGGTCTGCCGGGCAACCTTGCCCCCAGGCCACACCATGGTGGCAGCTGCCATCGTTAATGCGTTCCAGGGTGGTGAACGGTGTGTCTTGCCTTCGGGGATGAAACGTGTTTTAGCACAACAGGCCTTCCTGCAGGTGCGCCAGAACCCTTTTTGTTCGTGAGCTTTCACTGTTTGTTTACTTTGCAGCCTACAAACATTTTGGTTTCTCACTCAGTCATTCATATAGTTTTATCAAGGAGTTTCTTATTTCTAAAACATATTTTACTCTCCTAAAGCAAACACAAAATTCTAATATTAATTTAAAAAATGTTTTGCGATATTAAGGGGCTTTCCTTTATAATCAGATAAATTATTGGAAATCCAAAGTTAGTTTTAGAATGGGAATGCATCTTCCCTTGAGATAATGATTATAATAACGTAATGGTGGGATCCAGCATAAGCTTCAGAATTTACACACACACACATACACACACACACACACAGACACACATATATATAATTTGATATTAGTTTGATTTACCCGGTAGAAACTCATGTACATTTTATATTTAAAATTGTTATATAAATGGATAAAACTTTTCCTATAAGTGATGTTAAAGCTCATAAATAAAAAGATACCTCAACAACATAAGTGCCGTTTTATTGGCAAATTTGAACCAATTTAGTCGGACAAAGTGACATTTGATCTTTTAAGACCCTCTTACGCATATTACTTTTACCGTTCAGCCTGTTCCCACCAAATATCAGAGACTGGCGAGGAATTCATTACACAGGCAAAGGGGAGATTCTTTTTTTTCCATTTTCCTGTGACTTGTGGCCTTTGCTTTTTTCAACTTCCTTGATTTAGTTTTTATAAACGGTGCCGAGTGGCTCACCACCTGCTTTGGGTACTTGAAAAATTGAGTTTTCCTGAAGCCCCCCGACCCTTGACCTTGACTGACCAGCAAAGGGCTAGCAATGTCGTTGGGCACTTCTGTGTGGCCAGCTCCCATTTAACCCTCTAATTATTGCAAGGCAGCTTTTACCCGATCTTTAGAAATGGCTTCTAAACATTCAAATAGTTGCACAGTCCCCTTTTTGCAATGTTTGAGAAAAAACTGTGTACACAATTTTGAAAGAGAAATGTGTAATAATTAGGCAGGCGGTATCTAACTATTTATAGATGTCCTTTTGGCTGCATACAGAGCATGCAGATATGTTTATGCTATTTAGATCAATGGTTGTCAACACCAGAAGACATGAGATTATTACTCTGAATAAAGGTGACATTTATCTCAGTCTTTTTCTGGAAGGTATGTTTGCCCTCCAACAACTATGACCTCACAGTTCACAACTGTTTTTACCGTAAAGTTTAATAACTGTCCCAACAGTGTTCACAGAGTTTCTGTGTACCTACTAAGGATAGGGTTCGGCAGATTACAGTTTGCATAGACCTTTTCAACCTTCAATAAAACACTCCTAAACACTACTATAAGATATTTCAGGAGTGTAACCAACTGAGCTGCGGCCCCGTTTCCTTTTAGATGCTGCTACAACCCTGCTGTAAAACTGGGTCAAGCGTTTTCGAGCATGACACCCATTCTCAGACATGCTGCAATGTTCCTATTTAAGTGCTGATGCACATGTACTAATTACACTGGAATGACGTTGATTCTTTCTGTACACTAGATGCCTTTCTATTATTGTTAAAATCTGTTTCTACGTGCATCAACGATATATCACTCCAAGAATTTTATCCCTTGCAACTTAATGGCCATTAATTAAAGTAGCTCTCTCAAGGTTAAAAAGGAAATGTACTGCAATAATATGTATAAATTAGTGTAATGGCACAGTATAGAATAAAACAGAATGTCTTGTTTTATACCAAGATTTATAAAATAGTGTAACTGCATAATATACATGTACAAATTGCCCATCACGAGTGAACACTAAGCTCACCTCAATACGGAACTTTTCTGTGTAATTTATGTTTGTGATTTGTAATTTATACTTGTGTCAGACAGCTATTATTCATTTTAAAATGTTTCAGAACCCTATGGTATTCCATTTGAATGTATTCGATAATATTTATAAAATTCAGCTTTGTGATTTATTAATCAGTGAAATATCCCACACGTTTGCATTCCTTAATATGACAATATATTATAATGTTTATTGAGATATCCTTGAGTGGTCTGTTATAGTGTTGTAAAAATGCTTTAAGTCACTTTCAGTTAATTTGACAACCGAAAAACAAGTTTAAAATGTTATATAAAAATGTATATACACGTTTCACAGAAGTGATTCAATCTAATGGGAAAGATTTGCCTTATCTCTAGTACTGTTCAGTGCTGTTTATCCTACGCCATCTTTTCAATATCTACAAAGAATCCCAAACAAATTATTCAGAGGAAGTCATTCCCCCGCCTCTATGATAGAATAATAAATTAAATGTAATGTTATGAGCACTGACGAGACTGAAAGAAAAAGGGAAATTACATTCTACACGTTCATGGTTTTTTTTTTTTTTTTTAGAATGTCTACGCCATCAGAAAATCTCCTTCACTGTCCTCAAGCATTAAATAAAACATGTTTTGAGCGTATAAAGTCAATTCCCATTCCTTTTTCCTTCCAGCTGAGTTAAGTTTCTGAGCCTCGTGAGTCTGCACCTGGAAGCATTTTAGAATGTGATCTCGTTACGTAAGTCTAAATACGAATGACACACAATGCGTATGCACATTTAATGCAAACACAACGCAGCGGGTTATGGCACAGCGATTCTTCCCGGCCTGTAGCGTGGGGTTTATGGTGCGTAGCCGTCATCCGTCGGGTCCTTACTGCGGTTGGCTGCTTTTTGCCATTTTCCACAGCCCCATACATTTACACTGGCCTGAAAATGAGGCTCAGAATGCTCCGAAGCATTGCACTGATAGCGGTGTTTTCATGATTGCTTCCCAGGATCAGAAAGTGTAGGCAAAGCCCCAAGTGCTCTCAGTATAACACACATACTCTCGGATCAAAGGTCACCACTGGAAGCCTGGGATTAAGGAGGGGGGTAAAATTATATTTTTAAACCATCAGCTTTGATTTTTTTTTTTCTCCCAACCTGCTCTCTTCTCCGAATCCCCGACCACTGAAATGTGATTAAAAAAAAAGAAAAAAAAGGAGAGACAGGTGTTATTTTTCAAGTGGGGTCTCATGGGTGAGAGTTTGATGATTTAACGAAACAAGTGGCAAATTTGGAGCAACCTTGAGCGCCGGCAAATTGGTTCGACGGAAAGTTCTAAAGAGTCTTCAAGGCCAGTTGACATGGAAACCGGCTGTACGTCGCAACCGGAAAGAAAAGAGAGCATGAATCAAAGACAATTTTTCACTGTAACAAAGGGGAATTTCCATGGAGGACGCAGTATCACATATCCACACTTAGTAGATGGATGAAAGCTAATCTGAACCATACACTGTTAAAGAATTGAGTTGTCATTGAGTTGTCAACCAGTTGTATTAATATAACAATAAATATCCCATTTCACGTCACATTCATTTCAATTAGCATTGCTTTAATAGAATACACAATGGATAATATTGGCTAAAACTTATTTAGAATTAAATGTAGATATTAATATGGAAATGTATAGATACATCATTGCAAGGAATTAATAAATAACTGTTTATGAAAGTCATAAAGATTCATAAAGTTACTTTTTGAATATAACATAAGAAAAGACACAACACCAAATAGCTTAAACAATTGATTTCAGGGATTGCCTTCATATTGTGTTCTTAAACAGATACTAAATTCTGTAATCAATTGAAAAATATTTGGAAAGATATTCCAAAATTCATTCCAAAATTTTGCAATCAACCAGTAACTGTATATAAAAAAATAAACACGTTTTGTTTCCTATTTTGCCTTGGCTAGAATATTTAGAATCACTCGAGTACATGCTTTATGAAATTAACAAAATAAATGGCAAAACACATTTTTTGTAATTATTATTTTGATTGCTCGGGCACCTGAGGTGAGCATAGTTTAGTTCTATATGCATAATACAATACCAAAAATAATACAATGAAAATTCAGTGTTAACATTCCTATGACTTTTTAGAAAAATGAATATGATAAATACACAACTGAAGAGTGAAGACTTTGTAGGAATATTTTTAATGTTGATTGAATCCCAACTGCGCATGACTTAATACCAGTTTAACGTGATGCATGTAAGTTTACACTTTCATTAGTCACAGGTTTCATTAAAAAGGTTGAATCAGTACACTGAAAACAGTACAACGTGAGCATTAGCATGTTAAAAAATTCAGTAACTCCAGGTAATTACCCATAAGGTAGTTAAGGCTGGGACCGAATCAAAACTTTGACAACCTGCATTTAATAAAATAGATTAAAAATTGTATAAAAAGAAAATGCTTTTAAATAAAGTTATGAAAATTGCAATTAGCAGGTTGCCAAAGTTTTGATTTGGTCTCAGCCTTAGTTGGAAGTGGCATGGGTGATTTTATATAAAATTAATTAAACAACACACATTCCGCATTTAATGGTTTACTATTGTATATATTTATAGTTTGATTAACTTAGTTCCTGGTGTTACCCATGACTAGTTTATTACTAGGTTTCTTAATACAAGAATGTTTCTTTTGCCCCAAGCACATTAATGGATTATTTAAATGTATTTTATTTTAATATGGTAATTCTATATTGCTATTGTGAACACTTTTGCATTAGTATTAATTATTAAAAACGAAAAAAAACCAAAAGCATTTATATACATAACATCAAATCTGCAGTAGCAGAAAAACACAAGAAAATATAATTTTTCTATAAGCTTCAGTAATGGCAATAATTCATAAAATTAACAGTCCTGTTAAAAATCCGATTTCTAATACTTGATATCTGATCTATTTTCCTGTCGATGTAACGTATACCTAAACACAGACATATGTAAATATTCAAAAATCCTAAAATGAAACAAGCACATTTAACTGTTTCTTTCATATTAGTGCCTGCTGCTTTTAAGGTCAGTGGGATTAAAAGCAGAAAGCAATGTGGGCATTAAAGAAAGTAGGTCTACACTGTCTCTCCTGTACCCCATTTGTGATTCAAATGTAATTTGAAAGGCGGCGGGGAGCGAAGGCGTAAAACGGCATTGACGGGCATTGTGAGCATCTTCAAGAGTGTCATTAACCGCCTTGTTATTTACACATCATAAGCCAGTCTATTACATTGACATCCAGCGGACCCTCCTCACCACTGTTATAAGCACACTGGGCCTTGTTTTATGTTTGTACTTCAGCTCAGCAGTAGATTGGTGATTTCTGATATAGCATTCCAGGACTGCATGTAAGGTGCTCTTTTTAAAAATAGTCTGCAGGCTTTCATTATTTGGAGAAAAATAAAGGCGATTGAGGGCTTTGGTGTGTGTGTGTGTGTGTGTGTGTGTGTGTGTGTGTGTATAGGGGGTGGATGGGGTACATTTGGCTTGGGATTAAGTTCTCTCTTTTATCTCTTTCTTACAACAAAACTACACGTTCCTATCCAAAATATCTTGTTTAAACTGTGGAAATGGAAGCAGACGAAGTGAATGTTGGATTTTATGTAGCACAACATGGTAGACCCTTGTGAACCCTCAGCAACTCAGTCGGGACCCAAAGGGGAACTGCACAAATTGAAGCTCGGGAGTACCTCACCACTCCCAGTTCTGCCATTTACCCAAGGCATAAAAATATTTGAGAACTCATGATTAAATTACTCCCCCAAGAGATGTCTGTCACCCCTGTTTGTATAGGTGAAATCAAGCAATGAATCAATAGGGCAGGTATGTATGCTGTACTGAGTTTGTATTTTGTTCATTTCTTTATTTTGCGATTCCTCTTCGAACTTCATCCATTACCTAATGCTCACTGCTCGATACTGTGCATTGGGTACCTCGCTAAAACAGAGTTTAAAACAGAGACGGCGTGAACAGTGTGAATCAGACCAGGGGATTCTGAATGAAAGGCCCGGCTGTCTATTTCCACAGCTGTGGTAACATCACGTATGCGACAGAAGCTATATTGTATGGTGCTTTAAAACCTACTGGTTGATGAGCTAGAGAGACAGAGAGATGTACATTTCAATGAAGTGAACATTACTTCACTTGAAATATCTTGTGTGAACTGGTATTTACTCCCTAAACTTAAGCACTGGCATTCTGATATACTGGTTTTGTCTGAGTCACTGTTACATATTATAGCTCCATTTACATGCAATGGCAGTCAGCACCATTTTTTGATTGGGCGATGTTGTGAAAAGGAGTCCTGAATCAACTATTAACTGGAATTAAAATAGCCATCAGTTACAAACGACTTAATTGATTATTTAATGGAATTATTTTTAGTTTTAGAAATTTGAGAACTTCAAGCTTTTTAGGGTCCAAACATTTTGAAAATAATTATTTGCACAACTGTCTTCACATGATCTACTTTTTAGATATTTCCAATCACCGTGTCATCGCTGAAAATTGAGTATGTTCTGATTTTATGCATATAGTTTGGAGGATTAAAAAACTCACTGTATTGAAAATATATGCATTTTAAATGCTATAATTATTATGAGAAGAAACTGCAGACAGTTATTTCCTCTATCATTTGTTGATTAGGAACATTAACCATTTTTATCCTAATAACTATAAAATTGGCACGATCTTTTCTATTAGCAATATAATTACGAAGGGATAATCTAAGTTAAATGTCATGAAAGACCTCGGAGGTGCAGGATCACAGCCTGAATTAAAATATTTACAATACAGCTCTTAGAAAGTACATATTGGCTTGACTGGGTAACAAAAATAAAATGTGCTGAATTTCACTGTCCTTCTGCGAAGGGCATAATCAATCAATCAATCAAACCCAATTTATTAGATTAGGATTTATTTAGTTTAAACATAAATTATTACACTTATTTGTAATAATTCATTAATGGAATAACGTTGTCACAAAGCGCTGAACAGAAGGCAAAAAAAAAACAAAACACGGGAGAATATTTCCTAAACCCTGATGAGGGTGTCAATGTCGTTTGTGAAATATGCAGAAAGCTGGCTGAAGAATGCAGATACGAGTAGTGCAGGACCAAGGGTCATCGATGACTAGTGCGTGGTTTATTATTGGAATTATAATAACAATGTTAGAACTTTTTACTTATAAAGTGTTGTTCAAGCAGTGTAATCACCGGAGTTGTTTAGATGTATCAGTTCCCAGATTATGGACTGTGAAGAAAATTATTTTATTATTTCATGTCAGTTAAGACTGTAAAGTAAAAATGTGTAAGTATCGTTTACTGGAGATTAAATCATTTTATTCTAATTCGGCTTTAGTGAGTTATAGAGATGTTTGCTGTAAATATTGTAGTGACTTAGAATTATTTTTTTTTTTCCAGTAGCGATTACATTTCTTAAAAAACGATAACCAAATAAAATGTTTTCATGCAAACAGCAGTAAATTATAACTCAAACTGTGTTAAAGAGACTGCTTTACACATTTTCCTTAACTTTGCAACTTGCTGCTCTTTGAACCTCACAGAGGGTCTCCTGAAGTGGACTTTGTACAAGTGGTTATCATACACCATCTAGTGGCTAGCCAGGGTTAAAAGAGTCAGGGCGCACTCCTCTGGCTAGCGCTATTGTTCTGATGAAGTGCCATTGTTGTCCATAGACTCACATCAAGGAGATGGCTCCGGTCTTCTTCAATGAAAATGCCACATTGAAATAAGCAATGAATCTGGCTAATCCCTGGTTGCAGAATTGTATCACAAAAATAATTTGTATGACAATTTGAGACCAAAACAATAAGTTGGAAAATTAATACATTGTTTGTCTGACAGAAGAGCAAAGATCAATCTTTTGCTGATAAAATTTTGAGTTTGAAATAATCACGTGCATTTGAAAGATGCAATAGTTAAAACTTAGTTTAGGACCATACAGAATTGATACATTTCATACATATACATTTCATTGGACATGGCTGCCATTTTCTATGGCTTCTTATAGAAAAGATATATCCCTCAGATGAATCTTTGTAACAACAGGAGGGGGCTTTAAAGATCATATTGCAGCCCCCCACAAAAAAAAAAAAAAAAAATGCAATCCTATTTAAACCTGTATCACTTTACAAACCGAATGATTTAGAGGAAGTTAAAGGTGACACTACAGATTGTAAAAGAGACCTTTTTCAACCACACACAGGATCTTTCCACAAGGTAATCACTGTGGCCTTAAGTTCTTACTGTTCAGAACTAAAAGGTCAAAAGTTCAGAGCAAGGTCAAAAGGGCTGTGTCTGGTTATAGCCGTGTAGGGCGGGGATAGCATTCAAACTTCTGAAGTAAAATAAACGCTCCTGAAGTCATCATGCCACTATAAGAAAAAAAGCATTTTTATCTTTTATTCCAGCAGTATAATGATCAGTTCGATCAACATTCTGCAAAAAGAAACTTAATTTAATTTGAACATTTTGAAGAGCAGGCACAGCAAATAGTATTATTGCAAATAATATCAAATATGAACAAAAATATTTAACATTCAGTACACAGCATGATAAGGCATTTCTATTAGATATTTAAATATTGTATAACACTGAAGAAATTAATCAAAAATAAACCAGGGAAAAAATGGACAAAAAGAAACTTGCACAGTTACTCTGACTTTATTCCTATTCCCTGATTGAATCTTAAATTTCCTTCACTCCATGCAGTTTATTTTGAGGGTTTTGTTGACACGTGAAGTTTGAACGCCGCAGTATACAACTGACTGGTGCTCGTGTATGTCATTGTAAAGTGAGTGTGGTCTGGATTATGCAGACATAAAGATGTTGGAATCTGCAAAGGTATCGCACGTTTATTACTTCAGCATGTGAATCCCTCAAGAACTCTATTATCCCCATTTGTCCCAAGTGAACTTCCATAGCATAAGGGATGCACTTTTCCTCTCTCAAAGAATAAATGGACAAAATTGATCTCAGGTCTTCAAAACAGAATATGCTGTTTGAGTTCCAGATGGGACCGGTTAAGTCACTTCTGTGGTCAATTTACATGAGGAAAAAAATATATATATTTCTTGCTGTCCAAAGCAGATATGTGCTGAAGTAGTACATCTGTCCCATAACCTTGTAGCATTCATTTTTCTTACCTCTATTCTCAAAACCAATATACACTGACTCCCTCTATAGATGAATGCCTTTGTGTGACACAGCTGACTAACGTAGTCCGTTAAAAAATCCCTTCCATGTCCTGCTAGGGAGTTTTCCATTTATATGATTCCATAAAATTGCGGAACAACAATTGTCACCCATCTGCAACGCCTTTAAAATATTATTAAAGACTTGCACATGATAAATGTTTCCTTAAAAATAATAAGGCTTACAGTGCAGTCTTTGCCCCAGCAAATACGTTTGTAAGAAATGAATGTGACATTTGTAAGTCATATTAGTGTACCTGATTACGGAAACAGATTATTTATAACAAGGTAATCTTGCCAGTGCTGTTTTATGAGATTCACGTCCTAAACATGCTGATGCCTTTAGATTTTGATTATTTATAGAGTGTGTTTTCATGACAATTGGCTACATTAACATTAAAAATGAACAGTTAATGCTAAATCTGAATTTAATGTTAAGTCTGAAATACTTTACCTTTGTAATCAGACATTGTGGTGTACAGTCATTTGGATGCCTAAGCTGCTGCCTTTCTACCCCAGAGCAAGGTACCCTAACCCTAACTCAGGGTACCATAACCCTATCCCAAGGTACTTGCAGAAATCCCTTTCAGTAGACATCCAGCATTGAATGTATAAAGTACAAATTATTTGCCCTGGATACGACTCTATGCAAACTACCTAAATAATAATTCAGCGACTTAGATGGAAGATCCCAGTAGGCACAGCCAGAAATGTTGAACAGTTTTGCAGCTGCCTCGACACACTGTTAGTAAAATTGTTCTATATCAGATTTCTTTTTGCTGGAGGTGAACAGTAGAACTCAAGATTGCCAACTTGTCTATTGTTGCCAGATGTGAAGACAACTTGAGAGGTGTCTCAATTTTCAACCAAAGATAATTTGTTTTCAAAGAACATTAAATATATTACAATATGGCAGCAATGTAACAGTTTATACTCAATGCATAGCAGACAGATAATTACCTGGTGCATTGGTCCAGTGCACAATGACAATTTAATGTTTTATTGTGTTTTATATATTGAATTTTATACAGTGAAATACATCAGTATAAATACACAGGAGTTTTTAACACTGGAGAACCTGTTTGAAAGAGTGAAGGCATAGATTAACATCTTGGAATGTGACTTTTACCCCACTTGGAACACTGGGTTATAGCAAGTAATATTTAAGAAAAAACGTCTAACTATTTAAAATAATAGGACTGAATAAAAGGTTCCCCTCTACCGCCAATCATTAAACTCCCAACTGCACTAAAAAATACAGAAAGTACTTCTTATTCTCTGTGGTTTGGAAGGCATATAGACCTCGGCACAGTGCTCTCAAAATACTGTCAGGAAAAGATAGCATTTTCCAACCTGGTGGCTTTCTTCGCCTGAAGTCATCGTTTGCAGGTAGTGGAGCTCATTGATAGTAAGGGCAGGCTGATGGTGAAGCATGGAGTTCTTTAATGTTACTATGGACATGAGTGGAGAAGAGTGGAGCACTGATTTGGTCTTGGTTGTTGACATCTTTGTTGATTTTACAATGCTGGAGCCAGCAACAAAGGACGCCTTACAACCCAACCAGTCTACTCGTGTTCTATTTCAGCCATCACCCAGATAAAAGTCTACTGCTTGTGTATATGCACAGTAATTACCAAAATATACCAAAATATTAATCATATTTAAAAAGAAAAACAATCATCAGAAATTGTTTTTAATTTAATTTATTTCTAATACCACAACGATGACGGTGACAGTGTTTTCAGTCTGTTTAATTTAGTACATGCATTTGGTCGTTTTTGCTACATTTAGTAAAAGCAACATACCAACACTGCAGAAAATTTACCATCTAAGATTACATAAAAACAGCCTTTGTACTTTTGATGAGGTAAACATAACTGTGTCAGCTAGTTTTATTAACAGAAGTTAACTGATGTTTCAGTCAAAAAACCTCCATCAGAGCTTTTTGAAATGAAAATGGAAAAGTACCTTTGTTGCCCACCTTGAATCATTATATAAAGAGGGGAAAATATGAGTGATCTACTTTTAAATGGAGAAATATAATTCAGTCTGTTTGGTAAATTGCAACAATATTGCTTTCATGAAAAAAAAAATCTAAAGTATTAAAGGATTTCAAAAGAATCACGTCATGTCAATGTCATGCAAGTCAGATATGCGTTCACTCTCGTACACACACCCACTCAGGCACAAAAAAACCACACCAGCATGCACATATGAATTTTCTATGTTTCTCCAGTGTTTGTCCCAGTTCTGTATAAGCCTGGCTAGTTCACCGTTTCCAAAGCTTTTGAAAAAAGTAATGTGAAAAAAATTCAGATTTATCAAGAGTGGAGGAGACACTAGATGTTTTTGGCTTTCATGTGACTCCATTCGTTTGACTCTATTGACTTTTTCACTTTAACTTTTTCACTTGTACTTTTTTTCCCCAGCTAGTTGGTACAACTATAGTGGGTACCATAGTGGTTAAGAATATAAACCTTAAACAAACTATGCTATAAAAAATTGCTATTAAAAAATTTTTTTTTTACATATATATATATATATAGTCCAAAAAAAAAAAAAATATATAGTCCATCTGTTTAAAATTTAAATAAAAATTATAAAAAATTATGTTTAATTAACATAAAATTATGTTATAAAAATTTTATATTATTATAAAAACCATTATGTGACCCTACTTCACTTTTAGCTGATTTTTGCATATGCAAAGAAGCATCATAAGTGATTTAAAAAACCAACAACCGAAGAAACGACCCCTGGCTCCACAGAGACCACCGCTGATGATTCAAGTTTGGGCATGCTCACCATTGCTTGACAAGACCAAGACGGAGACACAAGCTTAACAGTCTGTAATTTAATTAACTCTTCCTTTCCCTGCTACTTTTGGGTCTACAGATGGTAAGTCTCACTATGGACCCTTACGGATGTGCGTCTGTTTGTGCACCCATCTCCCAACAGAGCAAAGTACGCTCAAACCAAGCGGGTGAACACTAGAATAGATGGTGGCTCTTATGGGAAATCAATTCTGTCTCTATTTTTTCTTCCATTGCTGGAAGATATGCTACCCCCTGGCAACAGAGCGGGATCTCTGAAAGATGACACCCTTACAGTTTTGATCAGTTACTCACCTTTGTGATTCATCTGTTGCTGTTGGGCCACTGGGAGTATCTGCACCATCTGATAATGCTTAGTTTTCCAGTCCCACCATATTAATTTCATGGAAACCTGATTTATAGTAAAATATCGCCCCTTCCATTGTCCATCCACCACATATCTCCCTTTACTTCTTCTGCTCTCAGCGTCTGTCGTTCTGACTTGAACCTCTTTGAATATCTACTTTCTTTACTGTTTATTGTGTTTGTGTGAAAATTAAAGTTTTTGGTATGAGAGAGGGACCAACATCAAACACATTTATAAACTGGAATAAATTCTTACCTAAAGTCTGCTGGCTAAAGATGATTGGTGCTTGATTGCATGTAATTGGTGCCAAGATGAATGGCAGAATGTACTGATCTTGAGCTTTCCTTTGTCACATGATTACACACATTTGTCTTTGAATGAGATGAGCTCATGTCAGCTGTTGGTTTTCGGTGCATTGCAATGGGTCTAGTTCACGCTTCTCCAGTGATAAGTCACTGAGCAACTTCGGTTTTAGTGTTGGAAGAGTTATCAAATGACCAGTTAATTTTACCTGTTGAGAATGAGGCGGTATCAACGGTTCTTTTTTGCAGATCTAGAGGCAGTTTAACTGTCAGCCATTAAAATGTCCCACTAGTCCAGCGGTCGACTAACCAAATGATTCAGAGCCTTTTTATTTGTTATGGCAACACTACTGAATCAACCACTGCAATGGCTAAATAAAGACGTTACAACACTGATCTTAACAACCGATGGTTATAAGGACATATAGAGTTGCATTACATCATTATAGTTCTACCATTTCATTTTTTATCAAACATTACTAACGTTGGACCGTTAAACACCACGCTAATGACCTGGCCACAAAGATTACCAAAAAAAGGCCACAGAAATCTTCTCGCTCTCCTTCCCTGCAGAAGGCGCTATCTGTCGCACTATTAGGCATGAAGATATTTCAACAACCACAGGAGAGTAATAGTTCTTATTACCTATTCTCCTGTGTTTCTTGTCAGTCAGTTAGTTAGTTGGTATTTCAGGTTCGGAGAAGAAGGCTTTAGTAAAAATGATAGGCAGCATGTTCCGTTTTTTCCTCCTGAGGAATGATTTCACTGCTACGCCAGTTGCTAGCTAGTTCACTCAGCCGTCACAAATGCGTTTTCCATTTGTGTCCATTAATAAAACCATCTTTACAGGGGAACTAAAGCCCTAACCCATCTCCATCGAATGTTCCAAGGAACGACAGTCGTTCACTTCAATACACAAGGCTTTGAATTAATCCTTAATTGTGTGCCACTTTCTAGAGAGCTCACAGTTGTGAACATTTCCAACATGTTTGCTATATTGCTATAGATATATAGCAAGCATCACACCACACCACAAATATCACTCAATGTACAATTTGCGGTGAAAAGGTTTATTAGCCTACTCACATCCTATGTCTTATATGTTCTTTAAATCACCACGATACAATATGCAATACAATAAAATATTACTTTATAACAATCTGCAAAAAAACACTAACTACAAATGGCAGTGTTGCATACAAATGCATATATACTATACAGTTTTTAGCATTTTCACCACAACAGAAGTAAAAGGACCATGTTTATGAAATTTCCTAATCATAATGTATTAATAGACCAAAAACATTGCCTAAATGGAAACATTGAGCTCTTACTGCTGAAAGAGTAATTTGTAGACAAATTGATCTCTTAAAAAGCCTGAAATAACTCTTTAGCAATCAGGCAGTTTTGCATGACGCTTCAGTGACTAAAAATCATAATGTTTTTCCACTACTGCTTCATTAAGTCGTAGTGTCGAATTCATTAGGACAACAGGTCCCCAAGGGTGATTTCACACAAGGTAGTGTAAGGATTCTGGCCTCCAGCTTTGACATGGGCACATTCAAAAGGACAGTATATTGAATAATCAAACATTTTTCTCTCGATATATTTTTTAAAAAGCGGACATTTTTTAATGTTCCCCTTTTTTATCTAACGCGCTAGATGACAACGGCTTGTCACTAGTGGCCTGAGCATATTGTACCTAGGGAATTTCCATTATAGAGCTTTTGAATTGGCATCGACGGATAAATAAAAGTCACACTCCAGGGAAATCAAGGCAACAAGCAGATACATGTTAAACTCTGGAGAGAGTTCTCAAGATGGATTGAGTGGGCCCCAGTCAACACACATCTGATGGAACCTTATACGGCACAAAACAAAAACAAGCCTGGGACCTAAAAGAAATAATGAAGCAATTAGTCGGACAATTATAAGCACCTGTGACACTGATTGGCATGCTCTCACTCACTCCGTTTCTTTGACACTAAAGATGTCCTAATGGTGCTAAGTTCCCCTCCAAAAAGACTGTTAATGACAATGAGTGCCTAAATTGTGTGTATACACACATCCACATGCACTTAACATTAGGAGTCCATTACAAAGACTGCATTGCGTCATGTATTATTGAAGCCAGTTCTTCCATGAACACAACTTATAATTTGGGGTCTATTTTTCTGATTCATTAGGGTTGATGCAGGTTTAATTAGTACTTGATTTGACGACTGTTTCGGTGCAATTTATGAGGCCTTTTAAGATACGCAAGCAATAGCATTGCGAGGGATTAATACAAATGAAAGGTAGTACTCATTAGATGCTGTCACTGCATGCATTGGCTCAGTGCCTTCTATGAAGTTTAGTTGGCTCAGTTATTAAGTCCTTTTTGCAACACTTGAATTTTTAGTTGGGGGGGGGTTGTTTTGAGGATTGGATTCTTGTCCACCTGGTTCATATGTACACTTTTACAAAAGTTAATAAAAGGAAAAAAGGTCAGCTAGCAAAAAAGCTTTCCCACATTCGCTTTCACTGATATTTTTATAATTGTGTATGGTTTGCCTTTTATGAGGAATGACTGGAAATAAAAATTCTGCAAGAAAAGCTGTGAAAATGTTGCCTGGATTGGCAGTCATAATGTCCTCTAATAAGGACATTTGTTTCAATGTTATTATATAGGTTATTTTCATATTTAAAAGGAAATTGCAAGATTAAATGTGTTAGTTGAGTTATAAGGCTGGTTATGATGTAAGATTTGTCCATCCTTACTATAGACTGTGCCCCACCAAAATAGACCTGGGTGAAAGACTGCTGGTCCCCTCTACTGGTCAATACAGGCCACAGCAACAATCCTTGCTGTTTATTAATCCCTGCTGTTCGTAGTGGTTTCCAATGGAGTTAATGGGGACAGGGATTACATATAGCAGTGGGGAGGGCTTTAGAATGCTGTGAATGGGTGGTTAACAATACTCTGCTAAAAGACTAATAGACAACTATACAGGTTTTTGTCAGAAGCAATGGTCAAGAAAGGGGTAAATGTAATGCCATGAAACGGACTAATTTTAATGTATTCACACTAACTGGAGTTTTGGTGTTAGCTGTTATCAACCATTTTTTTTTTTTTTTTTTTTTTTTAAGGAAAAACAGTCAGCCCCCTTATATTTGCTTCATGTTTATACAAACATTATATTTTCATTTATTTTTCATAATCAGATCATGAAAGATGAAATGCCAGCATATAGCTAACACCCAAGACAGCATTTTCTATCAGGGGTAGTCGTCTCTGTGATGCAAATTCAATAAGCCATAAACGAATATGTTCAAAAAGAAAACAATAAACAGAGCTATGACAGTTGGTTGAGAATACTCATAGAAACTTACCAATCCAAAAAAAAATCATAACATGTGCCCCAAAGAAAAAAAGTTAATTTCAAATTACAACAGTCATTTGAAAATGTACCTCCTTACTTTTCTCTCCATATAAATAATTTATGTCATTAATGTTATCAGCAGAGATTTTAGGGCTCTATTTTGCTCATACAAGCAGTAGTGCAATAGGGCGCAGGTGAATTTGTTATTTTTGTTTGACGTGGGTATGTTAGTTTGTCCTACCGAACGGTCAGTTGACAAAAAACGTATAAATTGCTGATATTTTCATTCTAAATTGCTGTTAATATTGTTTCTGTATGTTTTGTTTTAGTTTGGGGGCTATTGACTTGCATTTGTTTAAGCTAAATTTAATTTACAATCTATTGCATGTTTAATCATGAATGTTTGTATCTGTACTTGGTCTCAACCAAAAAAAGTACATGAAAAACCAACAGAAATGTAAAAATAATCTCAGCTCAAAAGGGTACTTATGCATAGGATAGGACAGGGGATAACTATTCATCTGCAGTGCACTTAAGGACTTGCAATAATATTTCCAATGAGATATCATGCGGTGGAGCCTTAGATCTCTGTCTGCGTTCGGATAATTCTCTCTAATGTAGGTCGAAATGTTAAGCTATCTGTGCGTTGATTACAAAGCCATCCACATTGTATTGACTTCTGCCTTTTCCATAGATGTGTCACATTATTTCACCTACGAGTGTTTAAATGTTAACCTGCCTGTAGTTGACTAGAAAGCTGTGCTTAGGTTTAACATAACCCTTTTGCATATGATCTGCCTCACTAACCCCAGTAACAATGCCTATGCTGATCTCATAATTCAAACCAGTAAAGGCACATTTCCAACCTGCCGCTGTCCTCTGTACTCTGCTATTTTACTCCCTTTGTCTGACCATAAATATTGATTGAAGTCATCTTATCATTATAAAAAAGAACTTCACCTTTTAATCGCAATATAAAAGGAATTCAATTGTTAATTGTAATTCAAAATTTATGGGTGAATTAATTTGAAATGAGACTGATGAAATAATTGATAATTTAATAATTAATGATTTAATTAAACTTATCTTAAGCCCAGTGCACCTACACATTTAACAGTCATGCTAAATAGTTAAAAAGGAATAGCTCAGCTCTTCTCTATGCTTGTCACTTACCAGCAACCTGCGGGGGGGCATGCCTCTCCTCTAGTCAGTTAGAGAAGTGAGGTAGCAGCTGTCTGTGCAGGCTCACTTTCTCCCTATGTCATTTATTTTTGGTTTAGTGTCTTTTGATTATGTTTAGTTGATTATGAGGAGTGTAGTTTCATTTAAGTTTTGATCTGGCAATTTTAATCAGGTTGGTTCTAATCGACAGGGGTAGACTAGGGACATGAGACATGCCACCGGTGAAAGTGGTATTCCATCGCCCACTAAAGAGAGGTGTAATGGTACTGCTGTTTTCCACGAGAGAGTGGGCTGTGCATAGTCTGGCTGCAGACTGTGGTTGTGTCTTCCGCATTTCTTTAAAAAAAAAAAAAAATTTCGGTCTATTCTTTCTCTCCCTCTATGTTCTCCTTCTCCCATTATGACATCTGGGTGGGGAGGTGGGAAGGATTGTGGGTTAGCAGTATCCTTCCTCCCTTAGTCACAAGCCGTAGCGTGTTTGTAGTGGCTGTTTGTAGTGCAACTGACTCTTTTGTGAAAGTACGTGTGGTTACCCGTTAACACTAGTGCCATGCGGCGTGAGATGGCGGTTTTCCATTAGGGCAAGCGGGAGACTAGCATTTGGAACGGTGTGAATAATTGTGTGTTCAGTTCATTAATCGTTGTTTTTTGCAAATTACTTTTAGTAAAGTAAATATATTCTTACCTGTACTTATTTTTTGTTCTAGTCTGCTCGGGTTTGCAGTGGATCAAATCTGTGTGGTGGCCCCATAGCTACCCCCTTGAATATATAAAACTATATAAAACATATAAAACTAGTCACACAATTGAAAATTTGTTTTTTTTTTGTTATGCTTGCATGCTATGAGTTCTCATTCAGGTTTTTTATGTAGTATGTACAATGTATACTATTATTATTTCAGTAAGTAAAAGGTGCTTGCCAAACATAGTCCTATGATTCCTATTTGCCGGTTCAGATCAGGATTATGTCAGCATTTGCCGACTGTGTCTGGAAGTCGTAAGCAGCATGGCACTGTTGACAGAGGGCTATCCCAGGGAGAGTTCCATGGGTTCCAAGTGCCTTCTTTTGGGGAACATCTTCTGAACAACACTACATAAACAGCGGCGATATAATCACTGTGCATTTGCACATATGTAAAAATGTCAGTACTCGTAATTTAGTACAAGCCTTCACTCAGGATAACAATACATAGCAAATAAAAATAAATATCAGAGGCATGCACTTTATGGGTGGTGCTTTTCTGTGGATCCTAATTGAGTAAACAAACATATGTATGTTTTCCTTGTAGTAAATTTTATTGACATACAGTTTCAGATTTTAAAAAATTAATTGTAGTTAAAATTAACTTGGCCAAAATTTTTGTTATATTTAACAAACATTTGTACACCTCAAATGAAAGCTTTACACTATTATTTTATTCTGTTTTTAAAAATTGTTTTTTAAATGGTTGATTTATGTTTGCAGCAAATTAATTCCTTTCAGTTTGTACAACCCCACTTACTCCTGCTGCTTAATTAATGACCGCTGTTATCGGCCGTATTAAAGCTGTAATGGACATTTGCTGTATTTTGAGTGTTTACTGCTCTAGAGCTAAAATCCCAGCTAACCCTTCTGTAACTGATTGCTATCAAGAAAATTATTAATACCATTTGTCATCTGGCCTGCTGCAGTTTTATAATGCAAAACAAGACAGAGAGAGAAAAAAGCCGTAAGCTTGAGATCATTTAAATGGTGACTTGAAATAGCTACCATGGTCATAATAACTGGCATCCCTTCTCCATTGCCTAATCCACTCCTTAATTCTTTATCTAATTAGAGGGAATCTGCGCCAGGACTATTAGAAAAGAAGAGATTAGAGTTACGAAAACACCATTGTGTGAACCTCCTGCAAGTCTAATCAATTTGGAACAAAAACACACACTCCCCTTTTCAATGGTCATGGTGGATACTTCTATTAAAATTGTGACTGTCCAGAAAATATTGCCAAAGTGCATGTGTAAATGTTTTAAACACAGACGCCAGATGAGCAGAAACAACATTTGATTACATGCACAAATCTTGAACAAGCATACTTGTATGGAACAACAAATCATACCCCAATGCTGGGTTTCACTGTCTGACACAACATTTAGCAAACTAGATATATATTTTTTCTGAGAAAATTAGAAGTAAGTTATTTTCCTATGCTATCTTTTCCATCCCATTTTAATAATATGAAGTTTTTTGGCACGCAAGATAGCAAAATAAGCCAACATAGGCCATTTAGTACACAAGGCAGCTAAACAGGCCGTTGACATAGCTAACATAACAATTTTTTTTTGAAGATTTTCATTGATGGATTCCAGTAAGTTAAAGAGCTTAACAAAGGAAAGCCCAACAGTAAGTCTACACAGGGCCACATTTGGCCCCAGGCTGCAAATCAAAGAGCCCTGCTTGCAAAGATGCACCGATTGAACACAATTATGAAATAAGAGCGTGTTACCTTAATTTCTTGTACCGATTTAAAGCACCAACATCAAAAAACTAAAAGGGAGGAGTCTTCATTTAAGGAGAGGGAATGCCAGCACACCAACATGCAGCTCTGTGCTATTCATTAGCTGTTCTTCGAGAGTCATATGAGTGCTATCTTTTTTGGAGCCACAGTATTTTGCATCTGGTTTCAGAGCCTGTCCTCTGTACATCACTCAAATGGGCATTAATGAAGGGAGAAGTGCCACAGAATGAATTCTAATTAACTTGCGATTTTTAACAGGACTCTTTGCGGAATTAATTCTGGTGCCAAACAAATAAAACAAATTTTCAATTTTAATGATTAACGTTTTATGTAGAGAAGATGGAACGTGTGGTCATATGCAAATTGTAGACATATGAACATTGATTGTATTTTTGCTTATACATAAATGTAAAATAGTAGCCTAGATGAAGCATATTAATTCAATATAATGTAAGTACTAATGAGAGGTACTCTTAAAAGCTTAGTATAATGTAAGAATTGAATTGAATCTGAATGCCATTCTATTTATATTTAAAGCATAAAATCCAGTTCAGAATGTTTTTTTTCTTAACTTAACTTCATGTGTGACAGGTTGGTATATGTATATGTG
>JAOYSI010000011.1:2281690-2292704 GCA_025775065.1 Hiodon alosoides | reverse complement strand
AGTTTTTTTTTTTTCAAAAATTAAATTCTTGTGTGAGTTTTTGGTATTTTTATTTGAGATATATATATATATATATATATATATATATATATATATATTATTAATTAACTTTTATTTGTTTTGCACAGAATAAATTATTGGAGGCCAATCAATCCAATAATATAATAATAACATAATTCAAAAACAAAGCTGTAGAAATAAAAAGAGCAGTAAAACAGGATTATTGAAACAGTTGTTTAATTACATTTTGACCTACATAGCTTTCAGTTTCGTTTTGTTGGTTTTTTTCTTTTTTTTTCTTTATTTCTGATTATGAGAGGTCTGTTTCACAGCAAGGGTCCAACTGCAACTAAACTTAATTACAGCTAAATATTTCCAACAACGACAGCGGTTTTAAAAACATAAAAACATATATGTGAGGTTTTCTTTTCTTCTTGAAATGTAGATAAGTTTATTATTTATTCAAAATGTATGTTTATATAACACTTATAGAAATAGAAATTATAGAAAAATGGGATAGCCTTCTTGAAATATTTTGAGGACTTCTTTTGAGTTTTGTTTGAGCAATTGTAAAATATTTAGAAGGGCAATCCATTGTGAAATCCCTTTTGCTGGAAGGGCCAATGCAATGTAAGGTGTTCTTCTAGTTGCTGTACAGCAGGATTTAGATTATCCTGCAGGAATTCTGTGAAGACAAACACCTTCTTGAAATGTTGCTTTCCAAAACCAGAATTAGGGAATTATGACAGTCGAGTAATAAACTATAAGTACTTAAACTTTTCGCATAATTAAAATAATATATGATAATTTCATAATTGGCTTTTAAGAGGCATTTGTTTCCCATCATAATCAATTCCTGTAATGTTCAGCCCTCCTTGAAAAAATGATTTAATTGATTGACAGGTCAATTAAAATGTACAGTCTATTGTATACACAATCCTGGAGCTGACATTGTTTTACATCTATACTGATACTCCAAAAATATGACTGAATTACTCGTTTTAAGTTTATACAGTTCTGAGAAAAGGTCA
This sequence comes from Hiodon alosoides, assembly GCA_025775065.1. Taxonomy (NCBI): domain Eukaryota; kingdom Metazoa; phylum Chordata; class Actinopteri; order Hiodontiformes; family Hiodontidae; genus Hiodon; species Hiodon alosoides. The sequence continues at coordinate 2,291,673 of JAOYSI010000011.1, read as the reverse complement.
CACAGCAAAATGAAATATAATTTATTGAGGACAAGTTAACTGAAATACATTGATACAGGGACACACAATTTAGAAAGGTCAAGCGAGGCCATTAATATAATTAGTGTTATATAAACACAGAGGCTTTTATATTGGACAAGCATATTACCAGATATTACTGGGGAATGCATGTGTTTCTGTCACCAAAACGTCTATGAAGGGGAGGGCAGGCATCAGTTTAGCCTACTTATCTAAAGTCTCTCATTACGTGGTTTATTTGATAAACAGAATAAGAAGAATCCTCAAATGCTTCGGTAACATCCAAAGGGGATTAATTTCTCACTCCTTGAAAAACAAATTGCTGGTGGAATCCCTTATTTTATTCTTTAATCATGCATTAATTAGAAGCAATGAGGGCGCTAGATGCACATTTGTAAAACCGAGGGAAGAAAAAGACGACTGCATTAGAATCTCCAGAGTAAAAATAGTTCCAAGACAAAGAATGCATGTTCACGCAGGACAGCAGGCCAGAAGCTTGGGTAAGAGAAGACAAACACACAATGCTTCCTTCCGCAAAGCATAGGATGACAAATAAAACTAAACAGAATGTGACAGTCATTGAAACAGGGTGCAGATAAATGTTATATTGGCCCTTCCCAGCAGGCTTAGAGGATGACGGCACACACATGCACACAATTTATTCAAAACGTTTGTTGTGTTGTGAATAAAACACAATTTAATTTGCTGTTAAGAAGACAAAAGTTCAACATTCTATTTCAGTATGAGAAACAACCTGATCTTAAAAAAAAAATGTTTGATGTAAACATTGAATATAGCTTGAGTTCAGTTTAGTGTATTACAGATACTCCTCACTTAACGACCTACCTGTTTAACGACCGCGCAGACTTACGACCAGCTCTCAGACTGTATTAGACGCTGTACGAGAACTTTGGTCGTGGAATCGGCAACGCGTATAAACACTAATGTATAAACATTAAAAAATATATTTAAAATGTTATAAATGGTGCAAAGGTGACATTAAAACAATATCTAAAGGATCGGCTCCTCGCTTATCGACCAATTCGCTTAACAACCTAGTCGTAGGAACGGAACTCGGCCATTAAGTGAGGAGTAGGTGTACAATGTAGCAATTTTGGAGACAGTAAATCATTTTGATTTCTTTGATTCTTGATGTAGAATGTGATATCAATTCTAATTATTGGCACCGGTGAAGAGGCGTTGAAAAGGGTGCTGAATTTGGGAGATGTTTTTTAAATTTATTTTTAATTCAGGGTTCTTGTCGCTATGCAAGAAAGGGAGTAGCGAGTATGGGGCATGGATTATAGAGTGTATCCAACATTTCTGAGTCTTGGACCCTTTCCTGGGACTTCTGTCTAAATTTCCCATGAGGCTGTATTAGCGAGGACGGTTACCATTTTTATGAGCAATCTGGGAGATGCCTATGAATTTAGCTTTGGTACTGGTATAGATTAGGGAACTAGAAGAAACAGCTATCACATTTGAGATTACACAGCAGAAATACTGTGAAAATGCAGGTTATACTGGTGTGTTGTAGGTTTAGACAGAAGGTAAACACATTACAATCTACTGTTCAGTGCTTAAATATTTTGCAAGGCAGTAGGGGTGAGGTTAATCGCATGGCCCAGGGAACTTGCAAGGCTAGGGGCAATCTGCATCACACAGTAGTGGAAGAGAGAAAGTGGAAAATCTTGGAATTTGAGTACAATAGGCACCTTAGGAGACGCTGTTCTTATCATCTATCTCTTGTCAAAATTCTAGATTTAGACACGATTTACTTAGTAGTGTGTATGGGATGGGACAGTACTTTAATGCAGTTGATTACGGGGAGACCTGCTTACTGTTTTTTGGCATTAATTCAACAGCTTTTGGGAGTATGTTCCAAAGGGTATATTTAGTCTGTCATTGGTGTAAGGTAAACTATGGCTCTATTTTTCCCACAGCACAAGTGCTAGCACACATAGGGCACAGGTGATATTTTAGTTTGACGCAGTTAATAATTTAGCTATTTCAAGCTTTATAAGAAAATGACATCGAGAGGGGTGTGGGGGCACATTGTTGGGAATTTACAGACAGTCACATTTAATAATTTCACAGTATTCCTGTGAGAAGACAGCGATAACAAATAAACAAAATGTTTTTGTTGTCGGACTAGGGTGAAAGGTGGTACATTCATCAGCGGTTAGGATAATCAATTTCAGTGAATTCAATTGCAGCACAGCAGGATTGCTTTTGCGTAACATTTGCGTAACCACATGAAAAAAATAGTATTCCTAAACAAACGCCACTGCATTTAAAAAACAAGAAATCAGGCTGTTCTGTATGCCTCCACAATTAAAATAACAAGATTATTTCTATAAACGGACTAAAGATTTTCCCTGGTGTAACCAGGAAGCCAGCACAATTGCGAAAGCACTTACACAGAAATGGGTGTGCCAGCATGAGCCTCCATTCTGATCGGGGATGGAGTTTTAGAGAACTGTGTAAGCTGCTGAACATTTACAAATCCTGACCCTCCCCATATCACCCACAGTCTGGTGGATTAATTGAATGCTTTAATCACGCTCTCCTCCCATGGGCTGCCACAGTCAGTTTTGAACTTCGAATGGTATTCGAATGTGGGTACAGTTGGAATAATTTAATCTGACCCTGCTGACCCTTTCCACTATACAAATAAATGTATAAACAAACAAACATGGTTCATATAATTTATTATTCGACTGACATTAATTGCTTAATAAACTTGAAATGTCTAATCAGATGAATCATTTACTCTTTCTAAAGTTGCTAGGTAGCGTCACAGTTTTCAATCATATCGCCACCTTATTTAGCAAAAATAATGAAATGCAGGGATATAGTGGTGTCCATACAAGACCTCATTAGGTACAGCTCCAGGCTCATTCGGTAAAAAGAAAACGTCATAAACAAATAAATTCTACAGTGTTAAACGATTTTTTTTTTAAACGGTATATTATTCAGGAAGTACAGGACAGTTTCCAGAAAAAGAGAAAAAACCTGGAAAATCCAGGACAGGTGGCAACACTCGTTGTACCACAGTATATCCTAAACATCTATTCCGGTTTGCCAATTAGCTAGTTTTAGCCACACAGCACTGTTGGAACGCGTCTCACTTGTAATCATACTGGCAATGAGTAGAGGCACCTTTAGCTTTATGTAGGGTGTCAGCACCCATTTCAAAAAAGGCCTAGGCATCCTAGCCTCACACAGGAGTCAACACAAAAGCTGTAGGCTGGATGGGTTGTGGTGCCACAGAGAGACCTGAGGAAAAGTTCAGGCTGTTCAGCTGGTTTCCACAGAAGGCCACAAAGGAGCTGTGCCAGAGGTGTGAAACATTCTCCTGGACACTCTCCCTGGGCTAACATGGAGCTACCAGTAACACGTTGACTCGTTCCTGTGGGATCTTCCAGTCTTGCATCAAGAGCAACACCCCGGGAATGCATATAAAAGATCCGCCGGCCAATGCTGTGCCAACGGATCAATGCCCAGGCACTCTGAAATCGTGAGAATCCCTCTAGATGCAAGATCGGCAGCTGTGTTAACCACACCTGGCTGAAATACTGCCCGGGGGAGTGGAGATGGTACGTCTGGCTCACGGAGGAAAGAAGAAACGAGAGTTGAACTGAATGTAGATGACGGTGCTTTGAGTATAGTTTCCCCAAATTGAGAGGTTTTGTTTTATGTATTTATTTTGTCATTTATTGTAATCTTTAAATTCGAACGTGTAAAAACCTGAGGCTACCGCAGTGCGATGTTGTGTGTCAGCAGGTTGACTGTGTCTGACAGTATTTAACAAAACCTTGTTTTAGAGTGACTGGAGGAGACTTCCTCTGCAGTGCCGGGGCAGCTTTGACAAAGAGGAGACTTCCTCTGCAGTGCCGGGGCTGCTTTGACGGAGAAGAGACTTCCTCTGCAGTGCCGGGGCTGCTTTGAAAGCTTCGACAGAACCGAGGCACGTGCTTACACCATGTGACAGCGAAGTGCACGTATGCATAACACAGTTGCTTTTTTAGTGAACACATCTGGAGTGGGGTACCGTTATTTCAGGCACACGGCAAAATACACACTGCAGCACACTTACAACCAAAGATGCGGCCGCAATCACTGATGCTCATGTTCCTGTTATGACAAAAGCAAACAAAAAGCACACACAATTTGTTGACAACGACAATAAGAAAAACGTCTTGTAAAACTAAACAAAATAATACTTTGCAACTAAACCAAAGCAAATTAGACTAGATTTCCATGGACTAACTGGAGTGTTCTGTAGTCAGATAATTACATTACCTCTTGAAGATGTGGAATGTTAGATGTGTTAGATGTGGAAATCCTGAAAAGGTCGGGAACATTTGATGAATATTGGTAGCTGACACCATGTTCACTATGGGGTAGGCAGTGAAATACCAAAAAGCTACAGCTAAACCAAGCTACAGACAATCATCCTTTTCCCCTGTTTGGCTCAACGACTATCAGTTTTCTTAACTGGACCTCATAGACTAGTCTCTCCTTCTTAGGAGGGCAGACAGAGTAGCGACTGTGGTGATGGCAAATTGTTTTTATTTCCCCTGTACTCAGTGTGGAATGTGACGTAATTGCTAATGGTTGGCACCTGTCAAGAGACCAGATGCTTTTCTTTTCCTGTGTCTGCGAGTCACGGAGCAAGGAAAGGAATATTGAGTTCGTAGTTAACTTAACTTCGTGGTCTGCATCCAGTATTTATGTGTCTTGGAAATTTTCTTGGGGCTGCTTTCTAATTTGTCTTGAGGCTATCTTTGCAAGGAATACTGTAGTTTTCTAAGAACTCTGATGCTGGAGTTCTTGTCTTGGTTTATGGAGACGGACCATGGTGCCGGATAGTCATTTGTAGTTCAAAATGAATTTGTAACTATGGTTTTTCTGTGTGGGGGTGGGAAGGGAGTTTGCTTACGTGCGTTGTTTGGACATGTGCGTGGGGATTTGTTACATTAATATTGTTTTTCAGTTTCTATATTGGCAATTTATGAGTGTATGACTAATCGGTAGTGACTTCTGAAGTACAGAAATACCAGTCTTCAATACTACCATTTTCTTAAATTTTAAGCTACATAAGTGAGGATTCCTAATCACAAACACACATGTATTTCTAAGTTAGTCATTACACACCCGCTTTGCTTCAATTTGATCTTCTTATAAAAGACGTAGCTTCACAAGCAATCTCAGGCTTGTTTGTTTAAGGTAATTACTGCTTGTCCTGTTTTCCTGCTGGCTCAGATGATGCATGAAAATAACTGTTCTCTACTTCAATCAGAGCAAAAAAAGAAAAGGAAAAAGGGAACAGAGAGAGGGGGTGGGGGTGAGAGAGGAGCAGAACTCCCTCTCTGCATGAGAAGAAAGGGTCTGTCTCTGATTAATTAGCTGGAGTTGGTAATCAGTTTAATAAGTCTGAAGTTCATGGTAAGAGGTCCCCTTTGGCTGGGCCTAGTAAGCGGAATGCAGAGTTCTGGGCCCCCTTATTCTTTTGTCAAGTAAACACCAGCCCCTATTTACATAAACAGTTGTTTCCTTATTTGTGCTTATTTGCCGGGACAGCCTTAAATCATTGCACCAATGCTAAGTCCCTCCCAACGAGGGGAGTTAAATTCATTAACTTTTAAAGGGATTTGAGCACTAATTAAATCGGGGCTCTGCCAAAGTAATATAGGGAGAAGACACTATATACGCAAAACTGAAATTTACTATAAAAGTGCAGCTCATTAAAAAAAAGGGTTCATATCTGGCGTTCTGTAGACTAAATCAACGCACACTATTAGCAGTCCGATGTCCTAACTGAGTATAACAAGCAACATCACTGCTAGTACCATTTAAGTAGAAATGGACATGAAATTAGCATTACAATCTTGATATGCAGTCTTCTTAGCCAATTATGCCTTAATCCATCAGTTCATTTTATATATGGAAACAAGATACTAAAATTTCCACATTTAATAATCTTCCTGAACAATCATACATACAGACGATTGAATAATTAAAGGAGAAACCAACATGAAATGTCTCAGTAAGGAGTTGGGCCACCATGAGCTGCCAGAACAACTTCAATGAACCTTGGAATATAGAAGCTAGCCACTGGAACTCTACTGAAGGAATGAAACACCATTATTCCAAACAGTTATTCCTTCATTTGTTGTTTTGATGATGCTGGTGGGAAGCACTGTCCAATATCTCCCATTGTTGTTCAACTGGTTGAGATCTGGTTACTGCGAGGGCCATGTCATATGATTCACAAAATGTTCACACTCATCAAATCATTCAGTGACCCCTTGTGCCCTGTGGATGGGGGCATTGTCCTCCTGAAAGAGACCGCTATATCTATCACTAGGACAGAAATGTTTCACTGTGGCATAAAGGTGATCACTAAGAATTACTTTGTAATGATTTGCAGTGACCCCTCCCTCTAAGGTGAAAAGTGGACCCAAACCATGCCCCCCCACGGCATAACAGAGCCTCTAGACCCCCTCACGAGTAAAAATGCTTGTGAAAAGTTTTTATCTTTGATCTGGCTGGCCACATTCACCGAATCCATTCAAGACTGGAATTGGCTATGCTTAAGAACAATATTCTCTACAATCAGCAACACGTTAAAATCACCTAGCACTGAACATGAAGCTTTATTCAATTTTGGTCATTGTTGTGTCTCTATGTTGCAGCTTACAGCAGTGTATTTTAATTTTTTTTTAAAATCATCATATAACACACTTTTTCCACAGTGGATATGGAGATTAGATATTTATGGGGAAAATTATTTGAAAATGATCAAATTAGAACAACTTCATTAAAGACATTTCCCCTGATGTGTGGCTTTGGCAGGACTTATAGAGAACCATTTGGACACGTACCACATGCCACCACAGGGTGTTAAATGCTGTAATCCATTCTAAAAAACTTTTATTAATATAATTGGCAATTTATGCAAAGCCAACCCCTTGCCTATGAGGGCAGTGAGCATAAAATCAGTAAGAACATTTTGTGTCCTTGTTTACATAAGCTAAAGGAAATAGCTGCATTCATGTTGTATGCTTATTAAAAGGCATGTTTCAGTGATCACATATTGTGAGGCTGTATATAAGCATGTTTATTCATTCTAATTTTATTGAAAAATAATTAAATGTGCAATTTCATATTAGTAAAAAAAAAGTTCATACAAATTACTTTTTAAAAGTTGTGGCACAAAGCCTAGAGACCCAATCTCAAGCAGCTCTGGGATACACCCAGGCCGTCTCGTGTGACAAGTAAGCAGTGCTGCCCCACCCACAGCCAGGACCTAATTTGCAGACCTTGTTTTTTTTTAATTGACTGTACCACACTCAGGTGCTCGTAATTAAAGAAGGACTAAAGGAAGACAGGAGAGCAGTCCTGGAGAAGGGTTTTTGAGACTAGAAAGTTGATGTTTGTTTGGTGGCTGTTGGTTATTTCTGTGTTTCTGAATTGTTATTAGCTGAAAGGCTTGTTTATTGTAGGCCTACAATAAATAAATTAGCAAAACATTTATAGAAAGAACAGCCTGTGATTGAGCTGTTACTTGGTCAAAGTCAAGACTGAATATGAACATACACAATATGTTCATATTCAGTCTTGAGTATATCCTATTATAGCATTTGTAAAGATGTAAAGAAAAATTCCTTTTGTTAACTCTGTTCCTGTTTTTATTTTACAAATAAAAATAAGTCAATATTAACTTTGTATTTAACTCTAAAAACAAGAATGGCATAGGGTAATATTATGTATAGAACTTAATAGCAAACTGCCCACTTTTATTCTTTTAAGGAAGTTGATGCTGTTGAAGCACCATTGGCCTCCAAACTAAACTTGCAGGACTCCGTGTTCCAGATAAGGGACTGCCGCGTAACCCTTGCAGTTAATGATAGGCAGCAGTTACAACACAAAGCCAGTCAAGTAGCTGATAGTGCCCTGAAATAATTTAAGCAGTGTTAAGTGGCCTATTGTCATTCAAATGATAAATTATGCTTGGCAGAGGTTTTAGAAAGGGTTTTACAAAGCATTGCTATTGTTTGTGTCAGAGCAAGATTGTACGCAGCCCGAATTGAGAGAATGACTTAAGAGAGTTTGACAAAGTTCCTTGGGGTTTGGAGACAAATTGGATGCACATTCATCCTCCCTGTTATGAAAGACAGACAAGCCCTCGACAAGAAAAGACTGCTGACATGAATTAGAATAATATGTAAAGCACATGAGTACAATGTTGAGATATGCATTATTTCAGACCAATGTACCTAAAATTGTTTCTTTAAAGCTAAATCTCTCTACTAAATTTTAAGATTGTCACTGTGATTCGTGACCCATGCAATGTTTTTGATTTAATGTACATACCACTCTAATTAAGGTGGTGTACATTTTTTTATTTTAATTTGTCTAGCATAGTATTCTACATAGTATGCATGAACTGAATTGTTCATTTTGTAATTTGGGTAGTGCAGTTTAACTGGATCTAAACTGTAGGTAGAGCACACAGGGTGTGACTGAGCCCATCCAACTAACTTGCCTTTGAACCATCGATCACTTAGCACACTGCAGGCCCTGAAGCCCAAATGAGAGATTCGGTGCCAGTGCAGGACTGGCGTGTCCCTCCTGACAGCACTACAAATCGCCAGGTGCCAAGGACCCAGGCAGGAGTTGCTATTTAGCGGGGAGCCAAGAGAAACCCAGCTGAATCCTTCCCTACTTATTCCAGAACACCATTTCCCAGGACTGTCTCTGTAGCTGTAGCTGGACATCGTCTTAAGTAGAAAACCACAATATCATCTAAAAGGATTTTAAAAAGAAAGAATGGAAGCTTGGATTTCCAAATATACACTCCAAACACGTTGTGTGCATTTCACAAACCGAATGGCATATAATCAAATTCAAATACCGTAATAGTATGTAAAAAAAAAAAAACAACAACATCTTGTCCATATTATTCTCTGTTCAATGTCATGTGGCACCTGTTAAAACATCCAACAAGACTTTTATAAATTAATTAATGCATATCCTTTAACTCTGGGCGGATTACAGCCAAATAAATGCTAAAAACAAAGACAATGGTACCATCATTCTGAAAAGCACCAGTTATTGATCACAATTAAAGGTTTGTGGTTACTTGGTAATGACACTCCTTTGTTTCTCTGCCAATTAGCCAGTAACAAAACGTTACCAGATGAACCAGATGAAACGGAATGAACCATCTGACTGAAAATAAAGTTTCTAAACTGGGGCATTGACAACCCATCAAGTTGGCTGCGGAACTGAGATTCTTCAAAATTGTAACATGATTCTGTAAAATTGTGTCTTATCTAAACATTATTTATTTCTCATAGCCCCTGATTAGACTTAGACTATACTAATGGCATATCCTCTCATCTAACCTCTGCCCCCTCTGATGCTGATGAAGTTGTTTCTGCAATGCATTGTAAGACCTTAAACATCTGAAGGTCTCTAACGAAATTGCAATAATGATCTAAATCGCCTCAGCCAGCAAGAGAACAACATTTAAATTCGAATTTGACTTCACTGTATTAAATGAACATAAATTAAGACCTACTAAACTCCATGTGTTCAGCCCCTGAAGACCTAAGTCACTTGCACCCATTTCTCCAGTCACTGGCCCGAATGTAAATTTGGAAAAAAAAAACATGGACATTTTAACCCACAAAATATATTTTTTAAATGTTTGTTAGGAGAGATATGCTCAGACAAACCATCTTTGCCATGTATGTACAGTATGTACAGAGCTCTCTGTCCCCAAAGTCTGTCTCCCCCGCTTCATGTTTAGCGGGGGGTAATAAATAAATCTATAGAAATTGCAGGCAGAAGGGATTAGTTTCAGCACATTTAGAAAAAGATCCGTACACTAGCATATTAGATTAGACAGTGCAATCGTGAAACAAAAATAAATAGTTTAGACCTGCAGGGGG
>JAOYSI010000011.1:2263541-2281590 GCA_025775065.1 Hiodon alosoides | reverse complement strand
AAAGGCCGCAGTGTCTGTATACTTAACTTGTTTATGGTGAATTTTTATCAAACATAGCATTTAATGCAGAAATCACAACTGTAGTGCCTTTTACAAACAATATATAGACGGAGGATATCAACATGTCAATTTCACATAACGTTTCATTAGCTAGCTAACCTGCTATATAGCAGTTTATGTCTTGAGATATAACTTGATGGCTAGCAATTATACATTGGCATCCATCACTCAATTTTCATGTGCCACGTCTTCTATTTTATATTTAAACGGGTAAACAGGCTGTCACTATGCCACTTGAAGGCTTGTGACGTCAGGTGGAAAAACCCAGTTTTCCTTCTCTTTTTCATAATTCAACACAAAGTTTTATAAAAATTGTTCTCGTTGCAGTCCATATAGATTCTGTGTTCAATTAGGTTTTTTACGTAGACAATTAAGTTGACCCACCCATATTTCTCAGTTTAATAAAATTTTTATTCTATAGGTTAATGGCCATCAAGTATACACCGATCAGCCATAACATTATGACCACCTGCCTAATACTGTGTAGGTCCCCCTTTTGCCGCCAAAACAGCCCTGACCCATCGATGCATGGACTCCACTAGACCTCTGAAGGTGTGCTGTGGTGTCTGGCACCAAGACATTAGCAACAGATCCTTTAAGTCCTGTAAGTTGTGAGGTGGGGCCTCCATGGATCGGACTTGTTTGTCCAGCACATCCCACAGATGCTCGATTGGATTGAGATCTAGGGAATCTGGAGGCCAAGTCAACACCTTGAACTCGTTGTGTTCCTCAAACCATTCCTGAACCATTTTTGCTGTGTGCCAGGGCGCGTTATCCTGCTGAAAGAGGTCAATGTCATCAGGGAATACCGTTGCCATGAAAGGGTGTACATGGTCTGCAACAATGCTTACGTAGGTGGTACGTGTCAAAGTAACATCCACATGAATGGCAGGACCCAAGGGTTCCCAGCAGAACATTACCCAAAGCATCACACTGTCTCCGCCGGCTTGCCTTTTTCCCATAGTGCATCCTGCTGCCATGTGTTCTCAAGCGACACAAATGCACCTGGCCATCCACAAGATGTAAAAGAAACCATGATTCATCAGACCAGGCCACTTTCTTCCATTGCTCCGTGGTCCAGTTCTGATGCTCACATGCCCATTGTAGACGCTTTTGGCAGTGGCCAGGGGTCAGCATGGGCACCCTGACTGGTCTGCGGCTATGCAGCCCCATGCGTAACAAACTGCGATGCACTGTGTGTTCTGACACCTCTCTATCAGAACCAGCATTAACTTTTTCAGCAATTTGAGCTACAGTAGCTCGTTTGTCGTCTACACGGGCCAGCTTTCGCTCCTCATGTGCATCAGTGAGCCTTGGCCGCCCAAGACCCTGTCGCAGGTTCACCGCTTTTACTTTCTTGGACCACTTTTGATAGGTACTGACCACGGCAGACTGGGAACACCCCACAAGAGCTGCAGTTTTGGAGATACTCTGACCCAGTCGTCTAGCCATCACAATTTGGCAACCTGCCTCATCTGATGCCTGCTGAAGGATTTTGAATGAACTCATAATGAGCCAAACGGTCTTTTCACACCCTATCCGCAACAGGTTTCTCGGGCGTGATATTTTCCATTGCAGAATCTTTTCCTAACATCCAAACATCCATCATTCATTCTTGCTTGTTTAGGAATATTTGATCTCAGGGTTAAATTCATTTATTTCGGCAACTGTTTAACATTGTGCACCCTTAAACAAATCTGATCCCTTATTAAGGATGACTGTGTATCTCCAAAGCTACATAATTAGACTTTCAGGATCACATTTATCACGTCCAAAAAAATTATTTATTCAGGCGCTGTGCCCTACAATGAAAAGCATCTTTTGTTGATGTTTTGTTTTCTGAATGTTCTGTTAACAGACAATATTATGCAAAGCAACCTACATGGCATGTGATGCTACATTTGATCCATTAATACAGCGGAACATTTTCTAAAACAGGTGGGTAAACTACCTTGCTCATGTTGGATATGAACAGGAACCTTCTTTCCATAGATCCAACATGTTAACTACTTCACTCTGTTACTCATTTGGCTTTTTTTTAAAGCAAGTTTCATCTTGCTCTGACATTCTCCAAGCTGTCTTTATGTACAGCGTTACTGAATTAAATTATGTTGAATTTCAATTGCCTGTGTGCATTGCACCTTTATGCTCATCATTCTTCCTGGCGGAGCCAGGCGCTTTAAGATACAAAAACGCTTGTTTTGTTAAATTCATTTTGCTGCTCATAGGTTTAACTTAACACTTCACCAACCACTTCTGGTACCATGTAATAATATGTGACTGATACTTAGCATAATTAGAAATGCTTTATTCTGTTGAGCCTGGTGTCACCTTCTAGCACTGGTAGGCTGCATTGATCTATAAAGCAAAAACCAACCATATCCTGTATGATGTTTACTTCACTTATCTTCATAAACCTGGATATAAAATTTCAAAATCAAGTCCTTTTTTTTAACCGGAGCAGAGACAATTTGGAAAGATATATACACGATTGTCTAAACAGAAGCAATGAATGTGGCTCCCACATTGGTTCCACATTATCTTTTTCTACCTTTTCAGACATGGAAATGATGAACTTAAATGTTCAAACTCGAGAATCAGGGTGGACACCGTCGTTGTGATTGGTTTATTCTTAATGTGCCCATTTATGCCGTGATATGAAAACAGCCAATAGGGTGCATCCCAGCAGAACAAAACAAGTGAACAGTGCCATTTGCATTGCATTGACATGTGCTGTTTCTTCATTCCAGGTTGTTTGACCAAGCATCCAAGATGTAGTCGCCATGCCTATCTGCCACAATGCTGTTTGTCAAACCTACTCAGTCTCATTCACCCTGATCCGCCGGACTTGGTAGTGGCACTAGCATGCTAATTTTCCTTCTACAGAAATACTTTCCTTTTCTCAGTCACCTGCCTCTCCCTGGATTGTTTATCCATGCAGCTATTGTGACTGAATCCATAAAACCTTACGTTATCGTTCCTTACCTCCCACCAGATCCACTCAAAGTAACCTTTCTGGATGAGCATGACTTCCTCCTGAGCTCATTCCTAGGAGACAGAACAGATGCATATATAGAGTGAGCTCTGCTAAATTCCTCCCCCTTTAGAAACACTTAGTAACCTCAGCCAAGCTCGGGCACAGCTCCCGAAAAGAGACACAATTAGCTTATTGAACACAGCACCCGGGTTCACAGCACAAGGAACTACTCAAGCTCTTATCGTGACTCCCAGGGCTGATGCCATTGATCATAATGGACTTGCATAAACAGTGAATTCTGCTATATTGAAGCAAAGTGCTTCATTATTTCATTGAATCTGGGTCATAGTTCCGGCGCTGTACATGTATTACACTTGGAACAGTCCACAGAATGGCTCACTGTGGTGACAACACGATGAACCATAACACTATGTTCCGATTTTTATACACTGCCGTCAACATCAAAATAACACTGGTTTTAATTTTTGATAGAAATAATAATAATAATAATTTTAATCAAGAGAAAATGAGGTCATTGAGGTTATTGTGTATATATTCATACAGCTAGGCAGTTTACCTAAGTAACTTAAATATTACATGACTATATATGAGCAATCAACACTTAAGGACTGTCTACACGTACTTCATCAGTACTTTTCTTGTAACCAAGAGTCTTTCGTGTATCAACAGCCACCAACAAATATATGACAAACATTATCCACACAAGCTCTGACTGCCCCCTTGCTGTGACTGACACTAAGCAGTGTGCAAAATGACCACAAAAAAATGTGTGTGTGAGTGTGGGTGTGGGGAAACACTGGGTGAGGAGGATTGTAAACCCCAACACAATAAACACAATTAACCTGCACCTGGACAAGCTATTGTGTTTGAAGACATGCCACACACATATCTTGAAGGAAACTAGTGGTTCTGTTTTAACCGCAGACGTCAGTTTCCTGACCTTTCCTGCATAATGATCTGATACTGATGCCCCAGTCTAGTTTGTCATTTCCTTTTGTGTCTTTCCACACCCTCTTGTGGCTTCTTTATCAGTGCCCGCTGGTCCCCGTTCAGCTCGTCTTCCTCTTAGATTGCAAACTTATGCCCTTTGTTATCCACGCTTTGCTTTTCTGGAGGTAACGCATGGGCGTGTTTGACATGATCATGTCAAACCAAAAATGCATGTAGGGGGTGAGACATTACTTAATTGACCTTTTGTAAATTCAAATGGATCAAGCCATGGTCCTTAATTTGTGGAATATACATTTATTTCAGAAAAGCATCAACAGACACTAGTCACAAGCACATCACTAGTAATTTAGGTCCTTTTGCAGGAGAGAACCATTCCTCGTTATTGTCTTAGGGCTTTTGGTGCAGGCTGGTTTATAGAAGATTGTTGTATTAAAGATCATTCCAATCATTCCTTTGAAACAAGGAGGATATAACATACGTTTGTCACAAGAAGGGATTTTTGGAGTACACTGAATTAATTTGTATTTAGGGCTCCATTTGTTTATGTGGTTAGGGACTTGAAACATTTACCGTAGTTGTTATTATGACAAATCATAATCAGCGTAAAAGTGTGATTCACTCATTCTTTATCTCAGCAATGAACGTCAAACATTTTGCATTTTAAACTGCATGGAAAAGCGATTTAAAATGATTAATTGGTTTCATTATTAACAGATGTAAGGCAGTTTTTTTTGTGTAGAAGGTTGTGTAATTCATACAAGGTACTGTGTATATAAAAAGACAGTACCTTGCAAATCCTTTAGATTATAGTACTTTGAAACAAGTTGACTGTTTAAGGAAAAATGTTTCTGAGACCGTGTTTAGTATAGCTAATTGAAGCAATACACTGGGATTTTACTTGCCTGGTTCTGGGCAACCAGGGTATTGGAATTTATCAAGTATGTCGAACTTCAATTAATGAAAATAAATTTGAAATAGCATGCGTTCATAATTTGATCTGAAGAACTGTTATGCCTGAGAGACCTTCTTCCCCCCGCTGCGTGCATGGCTCACACTGTTTAAAAACGGGCCACCATACAAGTCAATATGGGCTTAATTATACTGTAACAAGTCCATACATGAAACTCCGTATTTCCCCCCAACACAACCCAGCCCTATAAGACCCATGCTATAATACTAAAATAAAACTATACAGCAATGAGGGATTTAGATGTATAGAGAAATGAGAAACAAAATAAGTCAGCCTGTCTATTCCCAACTATGATCTGTGAAACCAAAAACACCAGCATAGGAATTAAAAATAACAATGCTTGTTATGTAGCAAAAGACAGGAATAAGAAATTTGACAGGACTGCCAGCCAAACAAAAGACGGCGCAAGCCTTCACAAGCTCCATCTGTTGCTACACCTGGCTTGAACCATGCATGCAGCTGTCTGCCTCTCCGGCACGGTGCTCTCTGGAGATGGGACTACTGAAGGTGGAACGGGCACTGCCGTGACCCCATCCCTGCTTCCTAGTGGTCCAGCACAAGAGTTTGAGAGTGGGATTACCACCAATCATACGCTTTGCCACAGGTATAGGTGCTGCTGAGAGCCAGCCAGGTTAGCTATGGGTGGTACAGACACTGCATCCTGCTAGGACGACTGATGGAGGTTGCGTCTGGTTGAGAGCTAATGACCTCCTGGGTCGTAACAGTGAGGGAGCTGCTATTTAGTGGCGTCACCCCACCAGGCATTGAAGTGCAAAGTGTACATGTTCTGACCTGCCTGGTGAATAACAGAGGGAGGAGTCAAACAGGCTGTTCCTCCTTTTAAAGGTCTGTTCACTAGGGAGGGGTTGGCTGATGGCCTTAAAGCAATTTTAGGGAGCACTTACCATGAGAATGACTTAATTACACGACTAATTAGCAGGTCAGGTGAATGCATAAAACAGTAAGCAGGAGCCTTCCTTGAGGGAAACCCCTAGTCCGACTTTACAAGAAGGTCCAGTCAAACTTACCAGCGTCCGGCCTGATTCATTATTTGTTCTAATGTTTTTGTGGCACTTTATTTTTTTTGCTAGTAACTTACCTTTACCAAAAAACAAAACATGCAACTCATAACATTTATTAAATTACACCCATGCTGTTTGCGTTAGACCCATCTTTAGTCAAGACTCCAGGGAACTTGATCCTTCGTCTCTTAAAATCCCTCTATATAGTTCCCTCCACTGATCACCTCCTTAAAACGAATAATTAATTAAAACTGATTAAAAGCCCTTTCCACTAGACATATTTAATGTATTTTGCATTTAAGATTACAGTTCAAATAAACATAAATAATATATGTTAATACGTAAATAACCTTTTTTTGGCAATTTTCATGTTGTGTCAGTGCCTTGTAAAACAGCATTTTTATTTTATTTTATTTGAAATGGCCCTGTTACTTTGCGTATATTGTAAGCTCCTCTTTTCCCAGAACGATGCATAACAACCTTTCCTATCAAAGGTCAGGGAATAGATTTCAGCTCATCCCATATCAGGGTTTAAAAAGTTTTTTAATTACATACAAAAAATATATATATTTTCCAGCGTAAACGCATGCTAATTTATGTATATCTGTTTCAACACTTAACAGAGGATTACCAAAAGGCTGGTCAGCGGATGCTTGGGGCATGCACGCCACTGGGTGAAGGCCTGGGGAGGAGGAAACGGCAGCTGAAGCAGTGGTCGGCACGGATAACTGACCGTGAGCACAAACCGGCAGCAACCCATAAACAAAGGGGAGTAATGAGCTGTTCAAACGCAGGTTAGGAAGGAGCCCAGCACACGGTACTGACTTCTGCTGGATACCGCAAAAAGATTCCCAAGAGTGTAAATTGCCAATTACCAAATGCTGTCTAATTTGACAGAGGTTACTTTAACTTTAAAATTTTGTATTCTTTCAGTAATATTTGTTATGACACTTAATTATTAGATTCCCGCAATAAAGTAAATGACATCTCTTTTGTATTAGAGTATCCCACATCATTACAAACAACGCATGTTAAACAACCCAATGGCCTTTTTTAGAGAGCGATAATTACATTAATTAAAATCACAAAATATCTGTGAAGGCTGGACGTGCTGGAATAAAGACATTCATTAAATCATATCAACATTCTGCACAAGCAATATCTCCTTTTTCATTATTGCGTGCTATATCTAGTATCAATTAAAAATGTAATGCACAGAATTTTACTTGACATCTACACAGTCATTTTTTTTTTTAAAGAAAACCAGGTTAAAATGACAGGTTAAAATATTTTATGGTTGTTCCTGAATCAAAAATTTACAGTGTGATTGAATATTATTAGTACTCAATTACAGAATAGAAAACTTTAATTTCCAGGTAATTTTTTTGTTTAATCTTTGGATTGCAAATTCTTACAATGCAATGAATACAAGACGTTTGTATCAAATGATTAACAAAATTTTTTACACAAGGTCTCAAATACATAATTGCAGTGATATCAATAGCCTGTTCTTAAAGATTATAAAGCCTTCGGCGACCAACATCCTTGTAGTAGAGGAGATTTGGAGGCCAGGATATCTAAGCTTCTCCTAACTCGCCGTGGTGTCTTACATTTTGAACTTAATTTATCTGTTACATCTGATATTGAGATATTGTCTTCTAGACATCGGTTCCAGCCTTACATTTATTTATGTTTGTTTTCCATTGCAACAACATGGCATTGATTTCTGATTAAACAATACATGTTCACCACTTCACGGCAAAACCTGCATTTTAACGCACAGCAACCAGTTTAAACTATCTAATAGGATTAGATTTTTTAATCTTTTTCTCTACAGTTGGGTACAATGCACACTTTTCCCTGAAGTGCTTAAACATGTGCACTACAAGTTTGTGAGCACGTTTTGCAATAAAACAACATGGGTCAAAGAGCAAGCTTGGCCTGCAGTAACTTTGGGATATGTCTGCATTAATGAAAACAGAAAAGGGTATTTACGGGCTTTAAAAACAGCATCTTCTGTGCTCCAGGCTGCCTACAGTGTTCAAAGGGATTCACAGAAGATGCTGTAGATATGAAGTAGTAAAGTGGTGTGACACTCCTCACAATGTGTAGGATATAGTGCCTTGCAGAGTAATTCAGTCCCCTGACCAATTCCCTCATATTACTGAATTGCAAATGGTACTTATAAAATTTCATTCGGTTTGATCGTTTATTGTAAAAATACTGAAACTGGAAAGTCTTCTGGGCCATCGTGCCAAACGTTGTAGCATGCGGTACAGAAGACACGCACGCGGTACAGAAGAGGCGCTCAGTGAAGGCCGCAAGAACCGCAAGCCAGTCGACTAAAACGAAGAGAACGCTTTCAAACAATTGTTGAAGACACTGAATGTCAAAACTTTCTTCGAAAAGGTGGAAGCAACGTTGACCTGACTGCTAGGCTCTGGTAAGGACGACAACTGCAAGTAACAAGCACACAAGACCACGGAATGGCTAACTAGCAAACAAAATTACGAGACCATTTTCTCACAGAAATGAAGCAAAAACATGCAAACAGTCATTTTGTACAACGTTTTGACTCCGTTCACAGATCGGAAAAAGTAAGCATAAATACAAAAGTAGCTCAGATCAGTACGTCTAAATAGAAAAGAGAACGGCCGTCTAACTTCATGTGGCTTTATAGGATTTGAGGATACACATCATCAAACGCGTTCTCGCAAAATGTGGCAATAACGCTCAGAGTTCCGGTGTTCTTAAAGAGAAATAAACTATTGGTGAGCGTTCATGTTTTGTATTTGATAAGGACCGTGCTCTAATACTTAAGTACAACGGTTTAGAAATGGTTTACTTCGGAACTCCTGATCTTTAACCTACAGCCAAAACGATTGAGTGTTAAATAGAGGGAGAGATTAAGCGATGAGTAATGGTTAACAATAACATTTTTATACACGCCTGTTATGGCACCGCAGAACAGCTGATAGTCCCTCCACAATTGGAGCTAGGGCTTTAGTGTGAGAAAAGGGTGAGACCAATGCCTTTGGTTAGCAGACCGTTTTCTTAGGCTGTTACAACCAGTCATTATGTGAAAGTACAGCATTGACTGTTTAAGAAGTTAGATCTTTTTTGGGAGGCTAGTTGAGGAGGAAATGCAAAACCAACAATGTCAATAATCAAACTAAGGCAGGGACCAACCAAAACTCTTACAACAAATTGTTTTACTTTATTTAGGCAATTGTTTAGTATTCTTGATAGGATTAGTCAGGCAACTCATTTTCATTTAATGAGCAACGTCAACAGTAGTATGTAATTTAAAAAATGGTATAAACCTGAAATAACTCTTTTTGGTTTGGTTAGTATTTAATACCCACTCGAAAGGTATACTGCCAGTTGAATTTGATAAAAATTCTTATAGCTTGCTTTAAGTTTCCTCATTTTGCAAGATGTCACTCTAACTAGCCAACCTGAGAATCTATCCACTATCTTGGGGCTAAACTAACAATTATGTGCAATGTCAGACATGATATTGGATGGAAAGCGATACAGACGCGTAGTAAAACCTCCAAAATTATCATTTTGCCGCGACTCGTCTCTGCCTTAGGTCTTTAATGCATAAATTGTGATTATTTAACACCAATTTTTATTTGTCCTATGAATATATTCAGTTTTTGAAAAGGTTTATGATTATGACTTAAGTCATCTGACTAACAGGTAGACAAGGAATTAGAATATTTAATTTATGGCTTGGGATATTGTACAATGAAAGTCACACTAAATAAATGTAAATTTTTAAATATTAAAATTTACCAATATTAAGGAATTGATTATTACACCAAAGATGTGAAAGTATTAGAGGTGTGATCCAGGCTTAATTAAGATTTTCTGACACATTTTCTCAAGTTTTAAACAAAAACTTATATGATGCACACTGATTTATCAATATAGTTAAATTAATATTACAAGTTTTTCATGGTCCGTTAATATCCACATTCTCTAAGATGTGCTCATACTTCAGTCCAATGCTTAACTGTAAAATGAATCGAACAAAATTACATAAAAAATTATAATAAACCCTGTACTACAAATTACAGTCATGGAATTTACATAACGGCTGAAAAATTATATTTCCAAAATGATATTGATAATTGACGCGTATGCTTAGTATTTCAGTACAATTTAATGAAAAATTCAAGATTATAAGGTGACAGTTTTTAAAGCTTCCTGCTATTGTAAGCATTTATACATTTTTTATTTTTTTAAATTTTTTTTAGTATACCCAGCTCTTTATTTTGTCTTTATTGTTCCGTTAACAACGTTCGCCTCGGTTCTTGGAGCCATTTAAAACCCCGTGTTTACCATTGTTAGCGACTGCTCCGGCACGAGGCACTTCACGGGAGAACACAGGCCCATAATGACAAAGCTAACAAGGGGGCTGATACACAAATATGTGCAATGCAAACAATTATGATGGCCAAATCCAAATTGCCTTGCAGCAAGGCAATTATTTTGCACGGGGACAAAATAATATAAGCTTAAGAGCAATGCAAATTACTCAGCAAGCATACTTTTCTGATTTGTAATTATGATAATGATTATTGCGAACAGCATTTGTCAGTGGATGGGGTTATTTGAAGTGTGTGCCCACAGATGAAAGGTGGGTCAAGCTGAGGGGGAAGAGGGAAAGGGGCAAAGCCACAGAACTGTGACTGAAACGCAAAGCCCCAAAATAAAGACAACAGTTCTGAGCACAATGATAGATCCTGTAATTGAGCAATCATTACACCGGAATCCAGCTGAAATCAGCTTTTAATATTTTGTTCAAAACAGAAGGGAGGACAAAAATACCAGCAAGTTTAAAGCTGGCTGAAAACTGCATGATCCATGCCTGGCAAAGACTTAAACTCCCCTTTCACGACTGCTCGAAATTATTTACAGGAGCAAAATCTGATTTTGCACATGCAAATTCCTTTCCACATTATCCTTACATTGCATTAGCCCCTATAATCTTTTTTTTTTCCCTCTCTCTCTACATTCTACAATTCTATACCTCCTTCTGGTTAACCTACTTTAAGCCACAGATAAACACGAAACGATGTAGACCAGATTTAATTACTACAGAGAAAGGCACAAACCAAAAGAACTGAAACAAAACCAGTAAATTGACACGTCTTACAATGTACCCGTTATTGAATTACGTACCTTTTAATCAAATTGTGTGCGTGTGTGGCTGAAACAATGGAACACACAGAAATGAACAACAGCCTGACCTAAATTTAACGAATATAAAACTAGCCGGAATAATACAATGCAGTATCCCACACCATTTCCGCCGTTCCACCAACAGCGCATCCGTTTTTTGCAAACCCTGTTCCGTTCATAGAGGGAACCCTTGACATAGTATCACTATGCTACTTACAGTGCAGTGGACGTTTTGCATTTTCTTTGTCGTTTCTCATTTTCTAAATTGAAAATCGCATCAATGACATTACACTTTTGTCACACAACTTCTTAGGAAGCGTGGTAATGTTTGCAGCGGGTTTTTTTGTCCTCCGTCACATGTAGCCCATATTGCTCTTGGTTTCCCATCTCTTTTTGGCTTCAAATCTGAAACAACACAGAAAGAGTAACGTCACAAAACACAATGGAGTGTGGTGGTGATGCTGTATCTTTCTCAGAGGCCTCCAGGTGGTTTTTGCTCAGAATTCAGCTGTATTAATCTACATCGCTGTCGATTAGGCAGCCTCATGAATACAAGTTGGGGGGGGGGGGGGGAATTGCTACTAAATTCAGCAAAACACTTTTTCATGGTAAACAGAAGGATGTCTGACTATCAGGCTATCAGTCTTTATAATTAATATCATCTTACAGCTAATTTACTAATTAAATAATAATTAACTAAAAATATGTGTGCACAAAGCATTGGTTTCCATTTAATAAACTGAATAAAAAAGAAAAAAGAAAATAAAACAGTAATCTCAGGTATGCGTCTAGTGAAAGCAGGTAATGTTGGAGATGGTGCAGTACAGTAGAATAAGCAGGGCGCGTTTCTTGGAGAGCATAACAGTTTCCTGGAAGCCACTAGTTGTTCAAATCAATTAGGAGGCCTTCCAAAACTTGTGACGTCACTCTTTAAACTGGCAATATCTTTTCAATTTTCACCATCATCTTCTTTAAATGTGTAAACATGCTTCCAATACAATAACCTTGATCTCCTTTAAAACAGCTAGGGTTTCTGGGTAATCTTTAGACCCTTTCTGAGTACGTGGAGAAAAATGGCAGTGAGGGGGATAAGCGAGACCCATAAAAATATCACTTCTAATTCCATCTGTGGCACCACAGCCTGTTCACTTCCATGAGATAAACAAGCTTTTTTTATTCGTAAACGTGAAAAGTAAGGAACAGCCGAGGACGCAGGTTTATGAGTCACACATGTGACATGTAAAGTACATCTTGTTTTGACGAAACCATATGAAATAAGCAGAGAAATATAACGAACCCCCAAGCAACTTGTTTCTTCCTTTTCTGGGCTTCCCGTGAGGCCTCTGCTTCCTGTTTGGTTTTCACAAAGTCACGGCAATCTGTGGCTTTTGCAATTTTCACGGCCAGCTATTGAGCGAGAGACAGAGACAAGCCCCATTAGCAAATGTAAATCAGTGAGTCTGGCACACACACCTCTCAGTGAATGTGACAGGGTGGCATCTTAGAGTGCCTCCGGGGAGGAAAAAAAGTCGTTTTGTTTCAACCTACGAACATTGGCTCAATCATTACGGAGCAGCTAAAGGGGGGGGGGGGGAGAGGGGGGGAAACAGCTTACAAAACAAATGCAAAACATCACTAATCACATTTTTGATCATCCAACATGAGTCTTCACTAATGATGGAAAATATATATAATGAAGGGCGCTGACAATAATAAATTTGGTCATTTCAATCATTTGGCGGGGTTAATCTCAACAAAATGGCATTTGGATTTGAGCCACCGAGATCCACAAATACAATGCGACTGGAGAAGCCAACAATCTTTTGTGAACTGAAGAACAAAAGCGTTTCCCACAGGCATCTGCAGTCTTTTGAACATTGGATCTTTAACACTACTTTTTATTTTTTATTTTAGCTGATGTATTTTTCAATCTTCTTTATTACAATTACAAATATAATGACAAGGTTATAATGTACTTATTGATTTTCAGGCTACTCTTTTTTTAGTAGAACAGTGTACGAATCTGCATGAAAATGCTAAAACGGAAAGCAAAGAAATGAATGCGTTCATTGAATTTCCACAAACTGACAAGTAGTTCCCAGCCAGAATAAAAATAACACCCATCCTGCCCAGTAACACAGAGAGTCTGCAGAAACAAAGAAGAAAATCCTCCCTTGCATGGTATTTTTGGGGTCTATTAATTTGAAAAACGAGGAGGGAGAAAAAAAAAAAAAAAAAAACTTTGATAAACAATTCACAAAACCTTTTTGATATTTCAGTAAAATATTAACAATGAAAAAATAGTGAATGGATTAAAGCTCACAAAGAGGGGAAAAAGTCTTAAGGTAATGAAGAAATATGTCACCATTTCAGCACTTGGGGGAAAAAAAACCTTGAGGAAAAAAAATGTTTCAATTATAATTAACTGGGATAAACTTTATTAGAAAGACTGAAACTAAAATATCTTATAATGCATGCTGGGATTAAGCAGGTCAGAGCGAGCAGTCAGGAAAAATTAAACTCTAAAGGCTTTTTATCACTATATTTCAGGAACCAAGGGTGTAAAATGTTCTAATTTGGGATACATTAAAAGCCATAAAGGTCTTTCAAAAAGATTAATGGTACTTTGCTTGGATTTAAGATAAGGGCTTTAGCTGGCTGCAAGTGCCGGGCTCTGGCTGGGCCCTCAAGGCATTCATCTATACAGTCACTTGGAAGATTTGTAAAAGCGTCTGCATAACCTGAAGCTAACACACTGTGACAGTTTTTTTTTTTAATTCCTTACAATATTTTTTATAGGTTTTAAACCTGTAAATCATGTTTTCTAGTCAAATGTTTGAAAAAAGCAAAGTTATAATGGCTGATCATGCTTGTGTTGAACGTAGATTTGCTGGTAGATAATTTTTGCGGGGGCTTATTGAGAACCGTGTTGTGGTGTAGGAGCTAAAAGCCTCAGCTTGGCAACAACATGCGGCAGAAGAAAATCTGAGGTTTATTAAATTGTCGGTAATCTCTGTACAGCTCGCTTTTATGTCTAGTGAAAATAAAAACACTGGGTAAAAGGCATAGTTCCGAGTGAAGATCAATTTGGAGGATGCTAAATGGATTCTTCTGAGGTTTACACCCAGAGATTTTTATTGTTCTACATAGGGATTACCGACATTAACCTGCTTTCAGTGTAGGAAAGATTTCCTAGTCAGAGGCTTTTAAAACGGTCCTTCCCAAAACATTTCCTCCAAACCAAAAAAAAAAGCTTTACATTTACCCCTCTTTCAAATACTGAGCACAACAGTAGCTATATTTAAAGCGTTAAAGGTCTTTAATTTTTTTTTATCAGTTCAGTCTACAGTTCTTGATTGTCTTTACTGAAGCTCAACATTAATGTCAACCAAGTTACCTAGGAGACGGAACAGATCAAAGAGACAAAAAACCCTCAAATGTCTGATTAATCAAGCCTGCAAACAGCTTATTTCTTTTAGCCTGCATGCAAGTATGAAAATGAGATTCCGAGCAGTACATTGTGCAGATTTGTTCATTCTTATCAGAACAAAGCCAGCGGCAGCTTATTTCATGGATCACTGGCACTGTCATCGCCGCTGCACAGAGCAGGTGACGGCTCTTCTTTCTGTGGCTGGAACAAAATTAGCAAAAAGTCTGCACAAATTAGCCTCTCATATTTTCAGTAATGTGACATTATTTTTCATTTACTTTTTGATCCACTTTTCAGGATTTTCACCCCCTCCCCTCTAATGCACACTTCTTAGTGCCAGATCCTTTCACATCAGAAACTGGGAAGCTGAAGGCGGGGGGTGTGGGGGGAGAGGAAAAAAATATACATACACATATACAGCTCTAAAGCCTTTCGTCTTCTTTGTTCTAGCAAGTTACACAAGTCTCCCCTATATTTTCTTAAGGGGACCTAAATGCAGACATTTTTGTGTGTTACATTTTAGCTAACCATCATCTGTTCTTAATCCTGTCCTCATTCTCACTAGCTCTTTGCTATACAAGGTTAATTTAGTGGGATTAATGCTATGACCTTTTCAAAGGTCTAAAATTAGTTGAGTAAATCCCGACTGCATATCATTGAAACAGGTTTTGGCCACTAGGGGGTAATGTCAACAACAGTGCACTTCCTTGTCTCTTGTAATCTGTAATGTTCCTCCCGTTTTGATACTTGATGGGCAGAGATGCAAGGTTGATTTCTCAACAATATCCTCCAGGAAAATGATTTTTAAAAAAGATGAGAGAGACTCAGGAAGATGCCAGTCATTGGCAACAGTAGTGGATTATCTCTAGAAGACAATGACGTAGCAGCAAACATGAAACACAATGAGATACCCACAATGCAACAAATGCAATACTACAGTCGTCGGTATTACAAGAACGACTTCAATCTAGCCTGTCAGTCTGCGCGGTTTCAAACAGCGAAGTTTAAAATATACAACAAGAAAAATAACACTAACAAAAACTACCACACATTAAGAGAAATGACGTATAATCAGTTTTCTTAAGATCACAGTGTTTAAGGCGGCACACAGAAGTGAAATATATAGGCTAATAGATTTAAGAATGAAAAGGTGTAAAATCCACTCAAACTTCCTTCCTGGAGAGCTACTTCCAGTTAAAAAATGCGAGAGGTGGATTAGTCCTGTGACTTCAGTTTGATAAATAGCTTCCCCACGACGCCTCTCGGTTTTTGACATGTAAGCGATTAATGACCAGCCTAATTCCCTTATCTCACTACCTAAACACTTCAATAAGGTGGCCCTAGTCAACTCAGAAACTACAGGTTTCAATTTAAATTAGGATAATTAAGGTTAAAGAAATATTGTATATGGTGCATCACGTTTTAAATTTTGCTCTAAAATTAGTACGATGACGATTAACATTAAAAAACTATGCAGTATATTTCATAAGTAAAATAAACTCAAATCAGAGACATTATTTTATAAAAATTACAAAGCCAGGTATAAAATTATGAAAATTATGGAAAGTTTATCATCAAAAAAAGAGAAAACGAGAGAACCATTTCATTTGATTTAAAACCAACAAACCTGTGTGAAGGGATATCGATTAATAAATCAATAACTAAGAAAAAGTAAACTGTATCATAATCTGACATGATTTACTTGCGGTGAGATGCCGTTTAACAAAATGATTTTGCTTAGGATTGCAACCTTTCACACAATCATTTAGCATGCTGAGAAAGAAAAGACTGAAGAAGAAGAAGAATGGCAGAATGTCAAGCAGTCAGAATATCTGCTGTTATCTCGATGGTGTTCCGTTTGACAAACAGCATTTCTGAGGCTCTGCGAGCGCTGGGGGAAAACTGGGGAAGGTATAACACCCTGTAGTATAGTGTACTTCTCTGTTTTCCCTTTAAATAATCTGATTCTAGATATACAAGACATTATCTTAAGGGAATAAAAATAAACTATGAAAGTTCATCTGCTTTGTGCTCGGTCCTTTATCTTGGCTCTTCTAAGTAGGCAAGGCTTATTAGCAAGCTTTGAACTCACACTTACAATAATGTGCCATCAACAGTTTTATAAGCTAATTAGAAAAACAGTTTAATTAATGACTGACTGGTAATAAAATGGCAATCATGAAAAAAGAAACCAAGGGTGCTAAGCTTCCACTACCACCAATTAAGAACTAATTACAAACAAATTATATGTGTGTTTTGCTGTGGGCTTTAATTTTAAAAATGGCTTTAATTAAAAGGGAAAACATGCTAATTAATTAAACAGCACATTTTTTGAAAAGTATGCTTTGTCTATTAAGTAATTAATGATATACAATAATCCAAATTAGATTTCCCAGCATTTGATAAAGCTTAGTATCACTTCATTTCAAAACAAACGGGCAGAATTTCACGTGTCATCTGGAGACACAAAAAAAGTTTAGTTGGTGAGAAATTGCTTATGCTGAAAGAAAGGGGAACAAAGGGGAGCCTTTTATTGCCCAGGGCTTGACTGCGGAATGGAAAAGAGGCACATAGACAGTTACATATTAGATTTATAATAAAAATAAATAAATAAAATCTAACGATGAGCGTTCTCCTCACCGACATGTCTAACACTTGATTAGTAACACGCGTCATGGAGACTGTACTACTAAACACCCAGGTGTTTTAATAGAATTAAATATTTTTGTTTGCCACAGTTAGCGTGGCCTGGTAGCCTTTTACACAATGCAACATAAGGTTCTGCAGATACATAACATAAGGATCAGGTACATAACAACACTTTTGACATTTTCAGCAGCTGGTAACAAAGGCAGGGAATATGCACAGACAATAACATGTTGAAGCAATTAGAATACCATTACCAATACAAATACAACAGCGGTTGTGTGAAGGGTAGAAAACGTGCCCAGAGTGAACGGTGAAATACAAAGGCACAGCAGTAACTGCACTGCGCATGATTATAACAGGAATGTGGATCTATCGTTACGTTCGTCAGTAGTAATCATGCCTATGACACCTTGGGCTAGAACACCAAACTCCACAAGACATGTCTGATGACCTATACTACGAGCACAGGCAATGAAAAATGACCAGGCGAAGATTCCACTGTTCATGTAAATTCTGGTCTGTCATTTAAAAGCTAAAAATGTCAAGGGAAAACAATACTATAGTGTAAAGATTCATGGGGAAGCGAACATTACAGTGGATTAGAATTTAATGAATCTGAAGAGCCAGACATTACCACTGTATTTTGGGGTATAAGATAATGGCGTCTGTTTTTGTTTTTTATTTATTTGAATAACAGAAGCTCGTATACCAGGATGTCTTACTCAGTTTAATAAAAAAAAAAAATATATATATATATATGCAAAACATATACAACA
>JAOYSI010000011.1:2242428-2263441 GCA_025775065.1 Hiodon alosoides | reverse complement strand
TTATTATTATTATTATTATTATTATTTGTATTTTACAATCTGGAATCACCATGTAGAGGGTAATGGTTAGACGCTAAGTGACATTAAATGTAAATGGCGGTCCGTGCTAATCCAAGCCATGTTTTTCCTAGCCATGAAACGTTATGTTAATACATTATCCTCCATCTCTTTAGCATAACCTGAATATTGAAATCCACATTGAAGGGAGCTGCTGTTACGCTGTATGTTTCACACAGAACCTTTCGCTCCCCTTTTGAATTTAATTTGGTAAATAAAAGCTTGTTTATTTTGTCCAGTATTTGTACGGATTTAGTTCAAGACATATTTTCCATGATTAAAGTATAGGCCACGCAAAAAAAAATAAATAAACTGCCTTCTTCACAGTTCTACAGTCCACTAATGTCTAGAATCACATTTCTAATAACATTTTCGCTTTTAATTTTCTTAGGACACCCTACTTTATTTATTTATTTTTTTAAATATGAAACTGGATCATATCAATTCTAATAAGAGAGCAACATAAGGAAGTGAGTTATAAATAGAAATCACTTAATGTTACGCTAATTAATGAAATTAATTACTACTTATGTAACTTAAAATAATGTTCAGTAATCAAAGGACGGAGATATGTATTCTCTAATTTCGGGGCTGGCACAGTTTATAATTTACTATACTAATATTAAGCCACATCTGAGAAGCCTTGGATTATTCCCAGCGTATCAGCTCTTCCTTCGCATCTTTGCATTCAGACTAACTTTCTCATTGGACACTGAACAAAAGATCCATTCTGCACACAAGACATTTTCTTCCTAAACTTATTTGGATTACGTCAAAATACAAAATACATTTTGTATCACTAATATTAACTAAATCAACATTGGGAGGATAACTGATGATTTCATGGAATTTCTAGGATTATCCTTGCATAGATAAACTTGTTTATGAAGCTTGTTGGTTGACATTAACAGTGTAATTCCGTAAGTATTCATTAAATTCAGCAGCTTGTTTCTTTGGAGAAATCCAGCAAAAACTATTTTGAAGTGATGCCATTACTATAAATTCTCTGGCTTGTATCACTCATTCACTCACACACACTTCTGGTGATGCACTGGTTAAGGTTACAGGCATGTAACCCAAAGTTTACCAGGCACTTTAGTAAATGTCCAGCTATATACTTTGTAGAAATTGCAAGCTGGATAACTAAATTGTAATTGTATTTTATGGAAATGGGAAGTATATCATTGCATGCCTGTTCATTTTAATTCAATTTGGCTGACAAACCCACACAGGATACTGACTTTAGGAAGCCAATTTATTTGAAGCTGGGCAATAAATACTGTCGATAAGAACGTAACCACTAAACAACCTGAATACAAACATTCATTGGGAGTACTAAATATAATATCTAAAGTGCAAATTACAGAACATTACAGTTGTATAATCAATACCATTACAATTGATCTACAAAAAAAAAAAAGTCAGGAACTCTGATTTAGCCTTTAATTACATACAAATAGACAACCAACAATAATAATTGGAGGTCAACTACAATGATAATGTTTTGGGTAAGAAGTTAATCCATTGTTATGGGCAGAGTTTAAGTCTGGGGCCTTTTATGATTCATGCCAAGCTTTTGAAAGGAACAGCTAGAGCAGCATTAAAGGACAAACTTATGATCAGAGCAATTTAGATTCCTAACACAGTGTTAAACAGAGTATTACTGCTGTACCCTGGAAAAAGATAATTAACCTGAATGGTTTCAGTAAATAGCCAGCTACATATTTTGGTCGTGTAAGAAGAAATAAAAAATGCAGCTATAGGACAGCAATTAAAAAAAGATTTTACTAAATTACATTAACATTCAGTCACAATAAAGGACAAAAGTAGAACAATCAATTGATTACGCAAGTTCAAAACCACGTTGAAAGAAATAGTTCCTTCATTTGGTTACTCTTTGAAAACTTCAGAGGACTTGGACTTCAAATATTTAACGGTGCAATAAGAAGATAAGTTCAGTTTCTGGTGGTGTGCTGATGAACAACTCCTGACAAATTTTAATCCAGGACAATGAATGTTTGCTTCTAAAAACCATAGGTGCAATAATTACACAAATTTTCTACTGCTTAACATTCAAATTACCTTGAATACATCCGTTTACGATAACAGGGATGTCCAGAGCGGTGACCCTTACTTCGTATAACACCACAGTTTAAGATGCCATTCTTTCATAAGGTCATGTTTGCTGTGCCTTTTAGACTCAGAAAAGCATTCCAAAGGAGTTTCCTATCCGCTGACCTAATCCTATTTTGGTTTTATGATAAAAAAGTATGTTTTAACGCATTACCACTGGATATGAGAACAACAATAACCGCACAATCAATACTAAAATAAAGGTGAACGGCCTTGTTAAGGGCAACCGAGAGGTTGGTGCCTTCCTTCCCTTCTTCAGGTTTTATTACCAGCACCGGTGAGAATCCCCTGGCAGAGAAGTTGATGAGGTAACTCAAAAAACAACCGGAATAACTTACTTCTGCATACTTAAGGCCAGGGGACAGAAAGTGCAGCAAACTAAATTCAGACTAAAGAGGGGTTAGAAACTGACAGCTGTTTTTTTTTTTTTTTTTTTTTTTAAAAAGAGCGCTCCTGTTTCTCTTTCCCCAGGGAGTTTTGTTATGGCTAGTTATTTTATTTATTTTACTTTTGTTTGTTGTTTTGGATGGAGGAACCCTAGAGTGAAGTTGTCCTTTTATTTATTGTGCCATTGTGTACAACGATGGGTGTGAGGACCATGATCAGAGCAGACCATTTGGCTGTCTATGAGTAAAAACCGAGACGGGCGAAGACGGTCATCTCGTGAGAATTTGGGCATGCCATGCCTGCTTATCCACTTGCATGCAAGTTAATTCCATAGGGCCAATTAAAACAACCTCAGTAAAGACAGAAAATGATATGATTCAAGTTTAATACCGAAAATAGCTATAACATAACTATAGTGTGTATAGAATTTACACTTTTATGCAGCAAGAGAAAATAAAACAATAAATAAATAATACTAGTAGCAACGGTATACAAAAACTTTCCTTAATCTATTGGTACAATGTAGCATTATAACTTTAAAAATATCCAAAATATAACACTGTCTTTCCAAGTCTTTAAAGCCCGTATATTACTTTCTGTATCTTAACAGTTTTAGTAACCAAGATTATGACTAGTGTGACCTAATTAACATTAGTTTAAAAACACATTCATGTAAAACTTACAAGGCTAACCTGCAGATTCTACTACAGTGCCTTTTTCCTGGCTATACATTACATTACAGCTAGCATTAGATTCCAGCCATTCCGTCATCTGAAGAAACAGTGTCAAATACTTGAATGTTCTAGTATTAAATACTCACCATACTCTAGATAATCCCTCATTTCCCATTGCGACATATAAAACAAATGGTGGCCAACCAGGCGTATTATTTTTCATTGGAAACTGGTGGCAGTATAGCGTGAATTCACGATAGCCTTAATTTTGGATAGCTATTTAAGGCTAATAAGCATGGGGAGTCAATCTATACATCTGCTCAATATCTTTTTGTGGGATATCTTTAACGCAATACCTCACAACAAGTTTTATAATAACAGTTTATTCAAGTAGAGTCGGTGATGAGCTAATCAAATAGCTATTCCATGCACCAGCGACACTAATGCAAAGTTGTGATTACCAGCCTTCTGCCAATACCTCCATTCTGTTACCTGGCAAGATGTGTGTGAACGTCACTGGAATCCAGATTTGCTCTCGTTTAAAATGCAGTATTTTACATTCAACAACGGTGTCAAACAGTTAGGATAATGAAGCAAACAAATACTCAACGATCAGAATTAGTATTGCGATTGCGTGCCCAACAAAGACAGTTACCATAAATAATGAGTTTTGGATGTGAGATCATGCATGCATTCGTTCATTTGCAGGATGGCTAACAACTCTTCTCATGTATGGGGGAGGATTGGCAGAGTTCCAAAGCAGGAGCCATTCATTCTGCAGGCATCATCTTGGTTTCTCAGTGCCTCCCCTTCCCTATTATTCTGTAACTATGGAACTTTAGAGCACCCCTGGCAACCAAGCTCAGGATAAGGCTGTTTTAAACCATGCCACTCTAACCACCTTCCCGAGGTTCTTCGAATGCCTCAGTTTAACTTCTCGAGGACCAAATTCTAAATGTAAATTGCAATAAAAAAAAAAAAAAATACATTTTAAAAATATAAAATATGCACACTTTCCGATATGATGTTTTCAAAGTTAATTTGGAAAAACAATATTCCAAGACTGACCCCTATGATCTGGATTCTGCCGTTTTGTGCAATTGACTGAGCACAGCAGTTGTGCACGATGCCTGAGCTAGGTTTGGTGGGAATCAGACGAGTCTCTCCTCAAACTAGCCTCACTTGTGGGCTGCATAGCCTGCATAGGGTAATATGGTGGACGGCTTAAAGCCGATTGGATCGGAGGGCACCAACCATGCTACTTCCCTGTGTGTAGTGGCAGAATTCATAGCGGCAAGCTAAGGTGCATTAGCACAACTGGCGATTCCAAATTGGGGGAGAAAATTGAAAAATAATTGGCGATTCCAAATGTATATTAAAAAAATTGAATTAAATATTCCAATTACAAATATAATTGGTATTTCCAGTTGAAATCATGCTTGTGCTTGCAATGTGCTTCCACTTTTATGTAGAATCTGATTGCGAACATAAAGGGGCTTTCACACCAAAGTTGCCTTTCGCTCTGAGCGCTGCTAGAAAGGACACAGCACATCACAGCAAACGAAGCCGCAGCTTAATCCTGCGTTATCAAATGGCTAATGCAGAAGAACTGTGTTGATGTTGCTGTTTTTTTTACGCTTTATAACCCATGTCTCCCCAGCTAATGGGTTATGTCTGTTGTTCTGTTGTTAAGCAATTGGGGAGGGACAACGCTGAAAAATAACATTTAAACATTCAAACCATATCCACAGTCAGGAGTGGAACGAGGAGACCAGAAGCAGCTCCTAACGTACCAGGACAAAGGGATCCTGCTTTCCTTTCTTCCTGCTTTACTGTGTCACATGACTAAACCAAACCATAATTAGTCAGGTAACGGAGCCTACCAAAAGGTTCAAAAGGTGCAAGTGCCATTTCCTCCAGCACACAGACAACTTTCCACATCTCTTCTACAGTTGTACACACATAACTTTTTTGTATAGAATTAACTTATCATAAAATATCCTATAAAACAAACTGAACTGTTATAAAGGAGGGGGGGGGAGGTGTCTGCAAGTTTTAAACCTGCTGAATGTTTGCTACTGTTAATCCTGTTTGAGACAAACAAATAATCACCTTTCATGAATGTATAAGCAAGTGTTAACTGACTCATCCTTGAAGTGTAACAATATCCAAGCATGATTACATTTTGTGAAAACATGGACTTTAACATGTACGCTGCTTATAGTTTCAAAAATAAAGACTGCATTGTGTAGGGACAACGCGTATGGGATTGTTCCGAATGTCTGCAGTTCCATGATGCATTTTGAGGATGTACAATGTGCATTACTAGCACGTAAGACATTCTAAAAATTCAAATTTAAATTATAGCAGGGGATCGAGAGGGGCAAAGCAGATTGTCTTTTTACCTCAATTACGTGCATGAGAGTAACATTTCCTGCTAAATTAACTTTAAACTGTTCAGTCCTCTCTGCATTCAGAGACATCTGTACTTTCAAAACTGCAGGCAGTGCGTTTAGGACATGTGTAATTCAAAAGGTATGCAGTCATACCTCTACAGTTTTAACAGCTCCCTTGAAAGCAATATCCTTCATTAAAACAGAATCAAAGTCCCTCAGTAGCTGCTGCACTTCAAATATAAAATAAGGCATTGGAAAAGGCTTCAGGACTTCCCATACCGAAACAATTTTTTATTTTTTTTTGTACTTGCATGGAAAGTCATGGAAAAATAGGAACAGTCCCATTAGTCCGATTTGTCACAGTAGAAGCATGCCCAGATTACTTATCTATAGGACTTACCTCTCTGACGGCCAGAGTGTCGCTCAGCTCCTCAGCTTTCTCAAAGTCCCCCTCAGCAATGGCATGATCAATGTTCTTCTCAAGGCCCGTCTGGTTAAAAAAAAATTTGATATATGTATTTATATGTATATGTATTTACTAATATTCTAGATAGATAAATCTAATTGCAAATATGCAGATTTTGATTCGGTATTAGGAAGGAAATGTAAAAATGCTTAATGCTTCAGAGATTAAAGTGCCACATTTATGTGGTAATTACACATTTCCATTACAGGCTTTGGAGAATTTTAAGCACAGACATTCCTGTTAAAGATGGCAGATTTGCGACACCATGGAGATGCAGATACAAAATGTATTCATCGTTTTATATTAAGGGCAATATATCCTATTTTATTAGATTACACCAGAGGGAGATATATCACCAAATTTGTAGAACATTTACTCTTAGTACAGATTAAGATAATATACATACACACACACACACACACACACACACACACACACACACACACACACACACACACACACACACACACACACACACAATCACAGTTCATATTATCCTGATCCAAGTGAATTTAGAGCAATAATAAAACCTTGATAAATTCTCCAGTACATGTTAAGTAATAATAACACCAATGACAATAAATGAACGACCAATTGAAACTCAATTTGATTGTTTGATGGTCATAACTATTCATGTTTGTAAAGAAAATCTTTGACAAATCTACATACAGACATCTGCTCTTCAGAAGATTAGGCTATTTTCCACATGCCTCTTTAATCTCAAAAGTGGTTTTGAATCGTCCTTTATTTCCCTTACAAATCAAATACATGGTAACAATTTATGCTAGAGTTTCATAAAGGGTGTAGATTAATAGTATAAGAGATGATTCACAAAACTATAAAAAAATTACTCAAATAAAATAATTCTTCTTAAAGTCTAACATTATGTTGTCCAATAATTTTGAGAAAAGCAGTGGTAATGATCTTAAAACACACAATTAATAAGGGATTACCTTGACCAAGAAATCAGACTTGGCGAAAGGAAAGGGGACAAGAACACATCTAAAAGGCTGTGCCTTTAACACTTATTATTTCTGCATAAAAACTTAAACTTTTTTAAATTCAGAAATTGGGCCATGGTCATACATGTTTTAAAAGCCTTAAAATACT
The DNA here is from genome assembly GCA_025775065.1 of Hiodon alosoides. Classification (NCBI taxonomy): domain Eukaryota; kingdom Metazoa; phylum Chordata; class Actinopteri; order Hiodontiformes; family Hiodontidae; genus Hiodon; species Hiodon alosoides. The sequence continues at coordinate 2,256,218 of JAOYSI010000011.1, read as the reverse complement.
TTGAGCTTTGGACACCCAAAGGAGAAGGGAGAGGAAGTGTAGTGATTCAAAAAGAGGCAGTCGTCCTCAATTTTTAAATGTCTCTTTAATCATTATTACTTTGCGCAATAAGTTTCCATATCCTGAACATTACCGTCTGATTTCCGACAAATACGGTACAGGCTGTCTTTTGGAAACTAAGAAACTCAAAGAACGTTCTTAATTTTATGCTACTCTGAGATAAATTAAACCACAATTAAACAAGCAGTTGAAAAGAGGGTTTTAATTGAATTGGAGACATTTTTGTTCTATTTAAAAACAAATTACATTCGCTATCATTTCTGTACAATTTATAAAATAACTGCAGACAAAACAGTTTCTAGTTCTAATAAACTGTACCGATAAGTCGCGTATTTTACGTCCAGAAGTGCTTCAAGTAAAAAATAAATCAGCTCTATTTACCAAGGTTTTCAGCGGAGTGCTATTCTAAGCAAGTTTAATCAAAGTTAATTTGGCGAGATACAAATAAATTTAAAAAACTTTCCACATAAGTTTTATACTGTTCCTTTGAAGTTCTTAAACATTCAAACAAATAGGGTTGCCAAGATCCACCATGTTAAATATTTCCACCATATATGATCGTATACCTGCCCTGCACATTTTCATTATGGATACAAAATACAAAAATATATGTTTCTCAAGGATTGCTGTCCAATAAAATATGTCCAGTGTAATGTAATCGCAAATGTGTGAGATATGTACTCCATGGGTCCAAAAAAAACACTTATATAGCAGCTAAATGGTACTGATAAATGAAACAGCACAGTGAGATTATTAACCTAGCTAACAAAGATTGTTTCAGGGTCTTCAGGTGACAAAGAACTGTATTTTGTATTCTGCAAATAGTAACAGCAGATTTAGTAAGTAATAAAGTACTACTAATTCATACTTCAGGTTCAGTATTAAGCCAAAAACAGTCAAGTTTGCTGGGATATTCAAACCATTTCTTCGTGTTTCAATTATGCCTTTAAAATGGTCATAGAAATTAACCATTTATTACTTAGATCATAAAAAGCCATTTTTCACTGATTATGTCCCAAAAATTTCCCTGTATAAAAAATGTATGGTACACATTTGTTAACGTTTTAGTCTACTAGCGAGCCATTCTGTAATATTTATCTCACAGACAATAGCTATCAATCAGGCTGCATTAGTATAAACACTCACAACCACACTGGTCCACAGATTTGTTTTAAAATCCTTCTGCAGCCCTACTTCGAATATTGTGTGGTCTGCAAATTAACATAATTTTCCTTCTTTTATCCAACCTTCTGAAATTCCAGAGTCACGGAATTGAGCGGCTAATAATTCAGTGCTTTCAACTCAGGGTAATCTTCACCATTCCTTTTCAGCCGTGTATATACATTTTCCTCCTGGTGGTCATTACTGCACTCCAGCTAACTTACTAAAGAATTTACTACCGAAAGGTCAGCTCTCAGTGCAAGAAGAATCTGGTAGATATTCCTGTCCCTACATCCTATCTTTATAATTCAGTGTGTTCAGTACCCATTGCAGGGTTTCAGAGTAACTGAAGGTTTACTGATTATTTAAATTAATTAAAATATATCCAGGTTTGGGGACAAATAATTATTAAATAAATGTTTATATTTAATACTGACAGGAGAGTTATATCAAAGTTGCCAAATGGTTGTAGCTATTGCTATCGGTTTTGCCAACAAAAAAATTGGAAGACAAATTTCCAATGTTCCCTTTAGACAACACATCTTTAATTTTAATATAAATCCTACAATAAATCATAACGATACTACACTTATCCAAACAGCTGGAGTAAATTCCCAAGGACTTAAGCTGGGACCAAATCTAAAGTTTGGCAACCAGCTAATTGCACTTGTACAATACAAACAATAAATTGGTCTAGTGTACTCTTAAATTTCCATTTTAACAACCTGCCCATCCCTGCTGAGCCGAGCCAAGCCACCCATAAAAAACCGACATTATATATTAAAGGCTAGCTGAGGGATGTCTCAACTGAGTCTCAACTGAGGGATGACTAATGCAGACACATACACCCCAGATCGGAGCAATACCCTAGCTAACCTTCAGGAAATAATTGTTGTGCATGACCATCTTGTTGTAACCAAGAAGCCCTCACCACCGCCAAGCCAACCATTTCCTTTTTTTCTTATTGATTTATACTCTATTCCTTGGTATTTTTAGGTTAAAAAATGTTTCAGACACAGGCATCTAACTTTCATCCAAGTCAAATATTTTGTGGAAACTTACTTTATACAGGACGTATAATAATAAAGAAACAACATCTTTTAAAGCTAAATGTTAAACGTTTTATACGTAATGTGCTTCAATATTACCAATGCCATATTCAAATATAATCTTAGCCGGATTAGATTACGTTACAATGTGCGTTTTGAATCTTTCTATAATGACAAGCATAGGGGTGTCATTTGTTCCAGTCCCATCTCGCTTGCTATAACGAAACTAAAATTAAACTTCGCTTCTTTTTTATCTCAGTTTATTCATCCCAGAACGAAATCTAACTTTTACACAGGACCAGATGCAAATATGTTCTGAAAGCAAATTAAAGAAGGCACAAGGCAAGTTCCAAACGCAGGTTACGTTCCCAAGGCGTCACTGACACACAGGTCTTGAAAAATCAGATTAGGTCAGGAAAACAAACAGCTAATTTTCCAGGTGTTTTAATCCCAGGAAACTCATGAGTCAACTGTATACCAGCTTTGAAAATACAACGACTTCACAATAACAAAATATTTGTCACTTTTCAAAATGGCATTATAGAAGCTTTGCTTCAATGTCAAATGTAAGAATAAAGCATTAGAGTATATATAATCATAAAAATGAAGATTAAATATATTTACCTATGTATTAGGCATTCCAGAACTTGTTCATTTATAATGATGTTTCGTACACAGCCTAACAAGAGTTCACTGCTCAAGTGGTAATGCTGTCAAGCATTGTGCTGGCACATAGAGATGTATAGGTAAAATCCACATCTAATTTAAATCACAACGAGAGAAATCGCAGAATTATCACCAACGTGGCTGTTGGAGAGCTCCCTTAAGAAGATAATCTCATCATGAAATTCAACACCCTATAATGAAGCATTTTTTAAATGAATTTACTGTGAATCTTTTATCATTTCTGCAAAGAAGCTTCTTCAGCTGTCCTTCACATGTAGCGTAATATTTAAGCACAAACGCTACATATGTATACAAGGGAATGGAAAAAATAAGAGGTTATAACACCACGTCTCTTGTACCATCATGGTTGTGAAAATATTCAAAGAGAAATGTGATGGCAAAAAAGCCTCATTACCTTGGGAAGGGGTCTGCTGCAGGCGGGAGGCTGAAATCTGTCATTTATGTCAAAGTATTGCTTAAGCCCATTCCAGTGCTCTTCACGCACAGCTTGAACCTCTCTGAAAAAACGACAACAATTTCAACTCTTCATCATTATTGGGTTTTATGCACAATCATCACACTGATGCCTCATCAGAGAGATATTCCACACACAGGCATATTTTTTCCGTTCATAGCGCAACAGGTGAAGTAAGCTGAGGAGGGGAGCAGGGACACTTAAGAATTTAGACAACCTTATTATACATTTTTAAAATACGTCTATTTATTCTGAATGTGGTTAAAGCGTATATACCTTTGATACCATGTCATATGCACAGTCAAAAAAAAATCTAAAAATATTCAATTATTTAATTGAATAAAAAAAATAAAAAATCTATAAATATTCAATTATTTCATTTCTTATTTGGATCCGCTAATTTTACCAATGCATCTCAGCTTGCTGCTACAAACCATGCCTCAACACACAGTGAGGGAATTTGGAGAAGTACCATGTTCCTCTCCACAGCACTGCTAGTCCACAGGCACTAGATAAGGCAACTGTAGTACAAGCTGAGAAGAGGCTTGCTGATTCACCGAACATTCGTGAGATTATTTTAAATCTATACCTCATTAAAAAAAAATAACTCTCTCCTTCAAATCAATTACTGTCAACTGCTGAAAAAGAAAATACGCTACAAAGGTTTAATCAGTGCTGCTATGAATTGCCAATTAGCAAACAATTATGAAAATCATCAATCAAGTTGACGCAACCATAACAAAGACACTACTAAGAGCATATTCTTCTTATGTTTTATTATTGTACAGCAGAAACTCCTACTTGTTACAGTACTGCTTTACACCGAAGTGGTTTGACACCGTTTACAAAATTACACATTCAGGAATTTTATAGTATTTAATGTCCTCATAGAGATACTACCGCAGAACAAGATTACTATGGTACCAAATTTCAAAAATAAAAAAAAAACTGATGAAGTTAAGGAGACATACAGTACAAGCATTTAAGTAAAGACATACATTTGGAAATATAAATCACATTACCTTTCCTTCACTGGTTCAGTTGAACTGGAAGTTTCTTCAACTGTTGAAAACATTAGATTTATTATAAAACAAATCTAGCAGGGTACTTTTTAACACTTAATCTTAGAATATATGTCAGATTCCTAACATTTACATAATGAACACATGACTGTAATCATAACCACTAATGGAAGTTACCAGCTAGTCAGCTAAAGTTTAAGTGTTGACTAAAATGTTTATGCAGAAGACTTAATAAAATTTCACTGTAGAATTGTAGACCTATCCACTTAGTGAAACCTCTGTATGATTTAAATATTATAAACTACATGGTACAACCATTTTTGGTAGTTTCACTTTTAATTATTATTTTCAATGAAATTCAAAAACAATCCTTAGTATATATACTTCTATACAAGTTTGTTGTTACAAAATGATAGCCAATGGGAATACCAACACGTAGATGATTGTTCTATGTGGTTGTGTGGCCTACCACTTTGCAACTAATCTGTTGTAACTCCTATACGTTTCCACTTCACAATAACAGCACATAGTTGACCAGAGCAGCTCTCGCAGGGCAGGAATTTGAGAAACTGACTTGTTGAAAAGATGGTATCCTATGACAGTGCCACGTTGGAAGTCACTGAGCTCCTCAGTACAGGCCATTCTACTGCCAATTTTTGTCTATGGAGATTGCATGACTGTAACTCGATTTTATACGCCTGTCAACCACAGGTTTATCTGAAATAGCCAAATCCACTAATTCGAAGGGGTGTCCACACATTTTTGGCCATGTAGTGTATATTTAAACGTATAATTGGGGGGGGGGAAAGGTTGACAAAGAAATATCTCACAGATGGTTTGAATAAATTCAAATGTTACCAGCAAAGCATATTAGCAATCTTTGAAGACTTTCGTCTTTGACGATAGCAAAAATAAAAAAAATAATTTAGATTTAACCCTCTGGAACAATATGTATTTACCCGCAAAATGACCTACAATTAAGTTCAAAAGCACATTTCCTCGCATAAAAATGGCTGCAACTGACCTTTTTTGTGCTTTTTTTTCCTACGTCGCCTCTCTTTGGGACGGTTCGTGTTCTTCATCTCCAAGTTTTGCTTCTGAAGTTGTTTGAATCTCTGACACGATAAACACAAAGACAATGTTATCAAACCAAAGAAAATATGACAATCTTTGTAGAATTTGTTTTAAATATTATACAATACTACAGTAGATTCACAGTAGACTACAGTACATTATAGTACAGTATTTACAAGATTTTGCTGACATAAGGCAGTTCCAAAGAGATTTGTTTTCCACATTTCTACTTTTAACTTTACCTTCAACTGTGTATATGAGAGTCTTCAGACACATAATGAGGGTTGTGAAGAAATATTAATTCCCCGGACCTTTTCTAGTTTTAAAATCAGTCAATTTTCAGACTGTTCAGAAACTTAAAAAATATTTGCTGAAAAAAATATTAGCTTAAAGTCTCCTGCCTATTTTGCTTAATTCATAATGTCTCTAAAGGGTGTGCAATGGCTATGGGCTATACATTTATCCTGTATAATGTCAGAAACTGCTCACTAAGAACATGGATGCTCCTCTCAAGCCAAAAACACCTGGATGATCCTCTGGAGTTCTACGCTCTATGGACAGACCAAACGTGGCTGACATTACCCAGGGGTTTCTTTCACAGCTAGAACACATAACAAGTAGCCACACAGTATAGCAGTATCCCGCAAGAGCGTCCCTTATTATAGCTGCATTTACCAGACTCTCTCACTTTCATGTGATCCTAGAATAAAAATAATGTTGTCTGGAAATAGAACCTCAAACTAGCCTCCTGTTTGAGAGGAATGGGCGCTCATTATCCAAGGTTTTAACCCACAAAGAAGCCCTTACCCTGCCAGTGCTGTCAACAACTTACTCTTTTTAATCACTTTAAGTAATCCGTTAAAAATGCACCATTGTTTAATTTCCTGTTAAACGTAAATGATACATCATTACCCACAACCTCTTAATTATGTCAAGAGTTACTTGTGTAATATAATATTTGGAAACATTTATTTCACATACTTGCCACATCTCAAGTGAAACGCCAGGTAAGCATTCGTTCGAGTCATTATAATTGATCTCGTTTGATTGCCTACGTGTCGAAGGTAATTCCAGAAGCAAATCAGTTTTTTCGTCTTTACGATCATCTGTTTTTGCCGATTCGTTTATTAAAACAGATGAATTATCATCGTCGGAATCTAACTCAGTATCACTGTAAGTTAGACCACTTGGAAGAAGTCCAGAATACATGTTTCCCGTATTGTCTAAAGCAAGTCAACAATCAAACGGCTAATGATGCTAGTTAAACATTATGACGGAATCGGGTATTCTGCCACAAAATTTCACGAAAATTACATTTAACTCGTAGCCATCAAATAACAACGACCGAACCATCTATAAAAAAAAAAAAAAAAAAAAAAAAAGTGTATACAACATTCTGTAGTTTTCATTCTAATAACAAACGCTCTGATTGGTAGTTTCCTCTTGTCCAGTCAAAAATGTCCATGATTATGTGTACCGAGAAGTTGATTCTGCGACGGAACCGGAAATTCATAAATAATAAAAAAAATTGATCGCGCCGGGATGTGTTATTCATAACAGTAACAGGAGGGGTAACCTTCAGCTGCCGACCACATGACAGATTGGAGTGGAGTATTACAAGGCGCGGCTGGTTTATATATGATAAAAGTTTAACTATATTTTAAAAATAAGATAGTAACAATAAAATGTGCCATGGCTAATGTGAGTGACTAGTTTGCGTGTATCGGCTGCAAGCTTATTATAATATTTATTCACAGGAAATGTTGGTCCTGATTGCTTCCAGTGTTGCAGTCATCTAGATGAAACCTAGGCTCCGTGACCGCACGGCCCCACTGACAGACTGATCAACCATGCAATTAGCTTTTTCAATTAAGGCAAAAGAAAAACATGTTAATCATTACCTAAGTTGTTAGTATAACAATCCGATTTAGCAACATTGACAATTTTAAATAATAGATCATGTGACTAAAAATGCTCTTCAATTAACCTATGGGATCTGACAAACTATCCAATATTTTTTTCTGAAATGTAATGATATTCGGTATGTATGAATGTGGTTGTTGAAATGTGTATTTTCATAAAGGGGTATTTAACAGTTTTTTATTTGTCTAAAGAAAATACAAAATGTAAAGATGTTTAAAGTCCTCCAGATGATCATAATGATTTTGTTACTGAAAAAAATCCTACCATGTTCTAGAATAGAGCCATTATTTACTCTTTGACAGGCGCGTACTCCCTGTTCTCTGCATGTGTGAATAGGAAAATAAGTATTAAATCTTGAAAATCCACTTTTCCGTATTTATTGTTGACAAATATTTAGCAATTGGTTTAGAAAATAACAAACTACTTGCTTTGAAATTGATTTTTTATTTTTAAATGTGGATCCATCTGAGTATACTGACCAACGAAAGTTTATTTTAAAAAAAGACATTTATGATTACATTCATAAACATTCATATGTTAAATTATACATATATATGTACACACACTCCACTAAATCAAACACAAATAGTCTAGACACAAAGCAAAAATAGAAACTTGCATACACATATTTTAAACTGGCAACGTTCAAAAAACACTTATACATGCATCCACTATTAGTGACGTATACTAAACTGAACAGCATTTTATGGCAAAGAAAGGGGTAAGTCCTGTGCCTTGATTAGCTCTACTCATGTCATCATGTTGAAAGAGACAAACGGGGACTTTAAGACTAAATGATAACATTCTACCATTACTCATGGGCGCGACCACAGTCCTTGTTTTGTTAATGTAAAGAATACAATTACAACCCTTCGACAATCTGATGATTCTGCATCTTATCGGAGATAACAAACTTCATACGGAACCCATCTACAAGATCATCTGCCGTAGTAGAAGCTTCAGAGTCTAGAATGGCATTTTGTATTACTTAACTCGCGTAGTAGGGGTTGCCTTTGTATGAGGTTTGCAGAGACCATAGGAGATGTCAGTCTCTAATTCTTTCAAGCAGCATGCTGTCCTCCTCTATTTTCTGGAGGCTTTCCACTAGTTTTGTAATGTCACTACAACCCCTATAAAGCCACCGGACTGATTATGGGGAGGGACGAGGGAATTTAGAGTACATCCTAGGAGAGAAGGGTTGATTTATTCAGCAACAGTACACAGTGTACACAACAGCACTGGAAAATAGCATGCAAAAAAGTGTTGAATTTGCCAGAAGATTTACTTAAGTGCCAGTTAAACCAGCCATAATAAATATATCCTAAAATATGTTTTTTTTTTTTTTCTCTGTGGTAGCTGATTACCCAAAATATCTAGGGTCAGAACAACTGACAAGTCATGACATTCTCTGTGATAACATGGCCCTTCATCAGTTTGTGAAGTGTGATTACTGTCCCCCTAGTTCACCATATATCTCCTGAGTTATGCTTTATAGGCATTATGAGTACTACTCTATTAAAAACCACTAACATGCATAATTATCAACAGGTAGCTCCACTCCTCCAGAAACAACTGATTCAGGGTGACACATACAGACACCAGGAATTTGTATACAATGGTGTGATTTTAAAGCAATGTTTCACTTTCTTTTGGCTGTGAGATATCCAGGATCTTGATTAATCAGTGAAAATTGTAAGCCAGTGCAGATCTCTTCTCACAATAAACTTGGAACAAACAAATAATTGTTGAAAATAATGAATTTACAGTTGAGCTGTACTTGCCCGTGGGCTGTACAAACATTGATAGCTCTGGGTGCTTTTTCCATATAAACAATGTTATAAACAGTGGTTAGATATCCAGGCTATTGAAATCACAATAGTGTAAAATAGTGTGAATTTAAATCAAGCATATACCCAATCTATTCAGGTTTTTAACCAAAACAGGTGCATACACAGAATATATCATACTGTGTCATACTATGTTCCTGCATTTGAGAAGTGTTGGTGTTTTGTAAACAGCTTGCACACCACTCATATCAAAAGCCAAAAGTCCATTTAAAGGGTTTCATAACCAACAAAATAGAGGGATCATAGTTAGCTGGTTATCTCTCACTTTGCTGTCTCTGCTCCCACAGGAACCAGAGCTGTTTTATACAAGTACATACTCATGTTGCCTTTTGATAGAAGAAATACAGTTAAACCTTTCAAATTATTGCACGATAAGGAAATTTCACCCACTCACTACCTGATGACACATGTTGTGTGAAGAACAATTTCACCTATGCTTTCACCATCATGTTGTCCAATGATGTATATGGTGTCAAATAAAAAAATCCCCTTGCTTCCTGTCCCATGATGCATTGGATCATAGAAAAGACAAAGAAAAATTCAAATATTATTAACGCGATACTCAGATCATTGCGTTACTATGCTTTTGTTAAATAAACATTGTTTATAAATGTTTTGTTATTGGCATCACATAGTGCACTGTTGTATTTTTATTTTTTATACTCATACTGTACAATTATTACTTAGCTAGTTTATATAAAAACCCTGAGCTAAGACATGTTTATATATTTTTGTGTGTAGTTTCACTTATTTCACTGGTCTAATTCCTTTGTCCATTGAGTGAGCTTTTTAAGTGCTACTTTTATTTAGTAAAACATGCTTTTTATAAATATCTAGCTATTGTGTTTAGTTTCTGTTTCTTTTCTGGCTTTATTTCATTCTCACTCAGAATAAATATTTCATACAGTTATACATTATTACTTGTTGTTTAATTAAATTAAAAATAATAATAATGAAAACACATTATGAGGGGCAATGCTACCATCATTTTGTATAAAGGTTTTTAACTTCGCCGTAAGTGCCACTTGGGAGTGTGCTGTCCCTGTTTGAGACTCTGGAAAACAGGGAATCCTTAATAAACCATATCCGGTTTGTCAGCCAACGAGAGGTTTAAGGTAGCGACCCAGCTCAAACCAATTAAAGCAATCCTCACATGAATGTTTCTATTTTACACATGGTTTGACCACCATTTAAAATCTGAATCATGATTCAAAGGAAACGCGGATCTTCTTATTGACATCAGTGTGATTCCATGTGCCATGATGTGCGGCCCAAATATTTTCCTAAAGTAGATCATTTGTACGTAACCCTTTGAGTTCTGGGAAAGAAAGATGCATTTCATTATATGGTATCACCTGTGGCATGCAGCACTAACCCCTGGAAATTAATATAGCAGAAGATGTTTGCAATATACAAAGCAAATTCCTGTCTATAGAAATTCATTTTTAAAAAACATAACCTGGGGTTATTTGTGTGGTTCAGGTTTTAGAACCTTTCATGTTGGCAGTGTGTTTTCTTTTTCCAATGGTATTTGACAGTGGAGCACTGCATGTTTTATCTCTCGCATTTTTCTGCAGATGCTTAGACAGTCTTTGTATTGTGTCGGTTATCTGGCATGTCTGGCACACCAGCCCCGTCTAACAAAAAATATGTTGACTGGGTAATGTTTGTGGAAACGTGAAAACGTTAATGTTATGTGTCTTTTTGTTTGATATTGTATCGTGCAGTCTACAGAAAGCTTTCCTAAACGGTTCTGATTGGACTGAAAAAACATTGCAGTGCTTTTGGTGTGTAGGAGTAGTCTCATGTATATGCAAACTGCCTAAAAACCCTTGTAGGCTCCTGGTTCCATAATTATACTTATGCAGCTTTTGTGTGGTTTTAAATGTAAGCCATCTTTTTTGGCATGCAGCAGTTCTTTGCAGCGTATTTTGTAAGTTGCACAGATTACTTTGTTTTATAAAGAGACCATGTCCTTACCACCCAGATCCACGGAATTCTTCACATTGTTTCATAATTGCTCTGAACTGGCCCCCTAAGCACTGTTTAGAAATCTTCCAGACCACTTCGTGTACTGCAACTCTACCTGAGGGGCAGCTTGTCTCCAGTTGAGAAAAAAATAGGCATCTGGCAAGGAAGGTTATGAAGTGAGGGAGTCTGTGTGCCATTTGGTCAGAAAAATGTTACTGGGCACAGCACCAAAAAACCCAATGAGTTGATTCAGTGTTAGTTTGCGTTACTGCGGAAAAAAAAGATTTAAAAGTCCAAAAGAGAGCCAGTTTTGGGGGAGGTCCAAAACACATGTCCAAGCACCTCTGGGGCTTTTTAGCTCCTGACACACAAGAGATACAAATCCTGTTGGCACTTTGAATGTCAGGTGTTTAGAGTCCGCACAAGGTCACTAATGGTAACATTCCTAAAATAATCACATTGTAAGATAGCAGGGAAACCTGATCCATTGGCCCATTGAAGTTAAAAGGGGGCTGATGGTTTCATTAACTAGGAGACAACCTACTAAAGTTCCAAATGAGTGCGCAGTCAAAAATATTTCCGTGAAATGCACTCACGGATATGGCCGCCAGCATTCTGCTTTTCTCAGGGGTCCCCGATACAAATTTAAAGTGATTTATTTGATGATTTTCCTAGGGACTAAGAAGGTAAGGGATTACATGGATCAAAATGTCAGGAAGAATTTAGATGAATATAATAAGTCTTAATGCAACCCTCTCATTTGTAGAAAAACACATTTCAAAACAGTCGGTTTTGAACTGTTTCGGTTGTGTTAGGGTTAGGGTTTATTCTGCATTGTGTTACATTTTGAACATTGCTTAGCTTTATTTATTTATTTATTTATTTATTTTTAAGATGATCTCTTAAAACACATGTACCCCTTATTATAATTTTAGATGTTCATTTACTGCTGTTAGCTGGCAATTGTGCAAGTTCAAAATCTGGAGTCTAATATTAAACTTTGTCTGAGTTGGTAAAATGCAGTAACTGCAGAAAAATAAACTAAATATTCTAAACCCTTAATTGTAAGTATCTTAGTGTGACAGGCTGTTTATTGGAACCAGCTCATTTGAGCCTCGAATGAGGAATGGTAATGTAAGTCATCTCAGCATGACTTTCGGGTGGCAGAATTCATTAGTACAGATTAACACACTGTGTACAAAGTGGATGAGATACCTAATGGCAAACGCTGAGGTCCAGGCCCCGGTAATTTGCCTCTGAATATGGGGAATAATATCAAGGGCTGATTATACAGAGCTGAACTTCCTGACTTACTATATGCAGAGTGCGTGTGTGAGTGTGTGTGTGTGTGTTTTTGTTATTGTTTTTGTAGTGTAAATAACAGGTATTTAACATTTTTACAGGTCATTGTGCAGCAATGTCCGAAATTACAGCCTGGACAGACTGACATGTTGAAATATGTCTGAGAGAAAATGTGAAGGAAGTTAAATGAAGGATGGTAATTACGTGTGTAAGGAAGAAGACTGAATAAGATTAACAAAGAATAATTTGCTGATATAATGACACCAAAACTGGGTACACACAATCGTCAAATACATGTATTGCTTGACCTGAGTGAGCCAGTGAAATAAATCCTCCTTCTATAGCCTTTGTTAATTTGTTTTTATCATCTCCAAGTGGTGTTTGTGCAGGCAGTGCAATTTGCATGTGTAATTTTGCTGTGTAAATTGACAAGAAGTAGATAATTCAGGGGGAAAAAAAGCTAGTTGCAGGCCCCAGCTATCTTCCCAAGCCTATTCATTTTGAGGAACTGTTGAGGCATGAAACTCATACATCAACTGTTTTCTGACAACGCTCAGACTTATTGTCTTCTAAAATGTCATTACAGCCATTATTTATTAAGCTAATTCATTTATTAAACTATATTTAACTCAGACAGAATTTGTAATATTCTATCCAATAACAATAAAGAGTTTTTGAATGATGCTGAGCAGTAGGGGGGGCGATGGAGGATTTGTTTAACACATTGAAGGAGAATAAACTGAAGCGCACAATTGGGTGATGGTATGCAGTATTCTGCTTATCAATTACATAGACCACATGTAACACATTTAATATATGCTAACTTGTCCAGAGTAGCAGCAATTCAAGGTGACTGCACCCGAATGCTATTCTAGTGAATTTCATCCAATGTATGTAGCTTCAAAAATATTTTCGCTTTCTTAATTCATCTACTCCAAAAGGAGAACATGACATAACCTTTATAACCTTCAATTCCTGTTAAACCAACTTATAAGAGTAGAAGGAAACTAAAGAGGGAACCAAATCCTCTTATTGTCCGTTTATTAAAACTAACAAGATTAATTTTCTTCAGCCTCTTTTCATATTTAATTTCTTTCAGGCCTTGAACTAGTATACTTTCGTGAAAATGGTTTTTGTGTGTAATATTTTTGTATTTATGTCAGTTGTGTGTGTGTGTGTGTGTGTGTGTGTGTGTGTGTGTGTGTGTGTGTGTGTGTGTGTGTGTGTATATATATATATA
>JAOYSI010000011.1:2221751-2242328 GCA_025775065.1 Hiodon alosoides | reverse complement strand
GTGTGTGTGTGTGTGTGTGTGTGTGTGTGTGTGTGTGTGTGTGTGTATATATATATATATATATATATATATATAAATTATAAACTGAGAGAAGACACATTAAGCTTAAAAGATATTACAGATCCATTAACCTGAATCTAAACCTAAATCATCAGGAGATATATCAGCTGGAACCTATTTTTCCTTCCTATTTTCTTCATCGTGGAGCACTAGCCACGTTTATGTAAATGTGTTGTGGTTGTACTGAAGTACCAAAGTGAGTCTTAGCCTGAAACTGCTCTGACCAGTCCACAACAGCCTCTGCTTGCTCCCTCTCCCAGTTATTTCTCTTGCCAGACTTCCTTTTAAGAACGCTTAGCTCCCAGCTACCTGACCAGGATTCCAATTACGGGAGCTCACAAGGAACAACCAGAACGTACCTATTCCTAAATAAATAAATACCCTGTATTTCCTTCCCCAGTTTGTGACCAAAAATATTAAAGTTTATTTTATTTTGATTATTAAATTAACTTGGCGTAGGGTTTTGAGAGGCCCTTAACATCTGATGGGACAAAACCAAGAGTAATTCAGTTCTGTTCTTTAGTATCTGTTTACTGAATCTAAGATTAATATCTGTTTTGTGAGGTTAATAAAAATGAACAAACAGCTAGTAAAATCGATTTGACATTTTGTTTTCCATAATTCCTTTGTATGATGTTTGTGACAAAAATATGTTTTGGTTAAATATTCCAACGATTAACTATTTTCTTTTCGTTGTTAAATCGGGGGGAAAAAAACCTCAAAGAATGACATGCTGTGGTCACGTTTAATTCGGCAACATTCCGGAAGACAGCGTTGAGAAAAATATTTCAGAATAAAGTAATTTGAACCTAATAGTTGTTTGCATTAAAAGACTTTAAAATATTTCATGAGTGTGTGAAATTAGGGATGATCTGTTGTTTATTTTTCTATCATTTTACCCCTTGCTACTTCTACAGTTTCACTGGAAGCAGCTGATAAGCATGAAATTAGACTCAGTTTGAATCTTTATAAGAAAAAAAAAAGATCAGATGAGCCGAGATTTAATCATTGCTGGCTTAGAGTTCCCTATTTGTAGTGAGTCTGTGAATAAAAAATGTACTGAATAATTATAGATTCATATGCTTACATGGTTGATTAAGAAATGGGTGGGGGGCTAATATATGAGTATGATTGTGGCCTTAAATTAATAAAAAAGGAAACGGGTGGGTGGGTTGTATTTAGTATATAGCCAACTGAAACTGCTACTCGAACTTCAGTTTTGTCGCCCATGCAAAGATATTTGGGTTAGGCTTAGAAAGCAGAAAATAGTTAACATTCTTTTCCAGCCCTTGTCTTTATATCCTGAAGGGATTCTTTAGGCTTGTGTCTTTGTGACATTTCATTTGTGTCATGGACCTACATATCTTTAGAAAAGCCACCGCCCGATGAAGTAACACGGCATTTGGTTGATTTATTCGGGCAAGAGTAAAAAATAAAAAAGCACTCAGCCAACTACTTTTTAAAATGAAGGCTGCGTAAGGTGAAATTCCTAACTAAGCCATTGCAGGTCAACCCAAGTTATACATTTTATCAGGAGAAGCATATTCAAGATTTGTAATTGATAGAATTGCATTTTTTCTTAACACTGCAAACATAAATGGTATGCGGCCATTTAAATTAATGAATGCATTGATTATAGTAAAAATTCTAGTGTTTCTGAGTTTTGCTGGGATTGGGTCTTGTAAGAACCATAAAGGAAGAATAGCCTCAGATGCTTATCTTTGTTGTGATTGGATGCATATGTCACATGCTTGAGAGTGTGCTTGAGATAATGAGAATGAGAATGTCATCTGATGGAAGTGTTATGTGTTTTGACCATCTTTTGTATTTGGTTTCATATTTGCTGATGGAAACTTGTTTAATTTCAACAGATGTAAAAACGAATGAACTTTGAATGAGTTGAATAATGTTTATTTTAGTCACACATCAACTTAATACCTCAGCTAACAAGCTCAAGCGGTCACATTTAAGACCCCAAGGAACGCCACTACAGGTCTGTCATATTGGGTATATGTTTTTGCATGACATAATATGTCTGTCAGGTTCAATTGGGTCAAACTTAGTAAAATAGTTTAGTGAGACACAATTTACTTTGCACTTGCAGTACATTTTATGGCAGGGATTCTCAAGGGTATGTTTTTGATTTTCAGCAGAAGCATATTATTGAATTGTTCCATAGTCAGAACAATGCTGGCATTAGACATGTTTGACCACAAAGGCAAAGTTTCTGATTACAACAGAGTAACCAGGAGAGTAGCCTTACTGAAAGCTAAGTTCTCACCTGGTTTAAGTAATGTTTCAGTCGGAACGAGAGCTTATTGTCAGTAAGTAGTTCATTCAGAAGTGGTCCTTGAGAAGACAATGATCTAATAGCTAGAAGTCTAAATGTAATTTGCTAAGTACACCTTTATGTATCTGAGATAGCTGAAACAGATGCGCCACGTCCGCAACGTAAGCGTGGGCAGCTCGTACATTTGGAATGTCGAGGTCTGTCTAGTTCAAGGTAGGCTGGCAGACGCGAAGCTGCATACCTGCGGAATTTGTGTTGCATTGTCACCCAATCCGTCTTCACTTTATCTGCATGGCCTGTAATTTTTCTATTACCTTCTCCGACATAAAATTATTCCTTTCAATAATGGGAAAAACATTACCTGATGAATTCATTTGGGAGATAACATCGGGGGAAAGAAGCTTAAATGCCATCTTAAATTACATGCAAGCACAGACAAACTTTTAACTTTAATGTAATTTGCATAAAAGCAGACGCCGGTTTCCTCTTCTCTTCCATGAGAAGTGTGCCCCCTGAGCAGGCTAATTGATGGAATAGAGGTAATACATTGCAAATTGCACAATTAGTAAGCAGAAACTTTGTAAGGAAATATGAACAGTAGCCATTTAAGAAAAAGAGATAAGAGATAACCACTCATGGAAATAAAAAAGAAAAATGAAAGAGAGGAGAAGATACTTTAACAACTGCTACTGTCCCCAGTCCAGCTGAAAGTGAGGTCTCTGTTGGCTCGCCATTTCTGTTGTATCGTTTTACAGTCAAAATCAGACAGAAACCCCTCATTTGTGTGAGCCAGTGTTTTCTGCAGTTTCTGTTTCTTAACGATTGAATAAACATGGAGGTCGTATTAGGTCAGTCCTACTTGTGTTTTTTTCTCTCTTCCGTGGCCAATTAAATGAAAAACTTTCTGCTTAATGCTTCTCTTCCCTGTGCTTTCATTAAAGTTGACACCACTTAACTGCTCCACAACTGAAAACAATTTAGGAGGAAATGTTCGATCTTTCTTTTTCTTTTAATTGGATTAAGAAGCAAACAATTAAATATCATTCGAAAATTAAACGATGAGTTCATGTCGAGGCCTCTCTTTAAGATAATAGTTAAAAATAAAAGACTCCACACTAGGAATGTCCATATGTAAAGAAAAACATCAAAACGATTAATTCAATAATTACAGTAAATCCATGATATTGAATTTTATTGTAACAATCTTAACTTTGACATTAAAAAATACATTTTTATTCAAAATTTGCAACTTGCTGCCTGGGAGCACCGGTTGCGTTAATGTTAATGTTAAAGACGAAACATGAAAGTTATCACAGAAGCAAGACAAAAGTTAGCATTACAGAGAAAAGACAGCATTTTCCCATGTACAAAAAAATGGCTTCTTCTTTAATTTGATCAAACTCAAATGGAAACTAATTAAAGAGATGCCACAGATAAATAATTGGGAGTGGTCTAAATAAGAATACAGCAGGCTACTACTCTAGCATGGTTTTGTAATTAATAATAGGCCTGGCGGTTACGCATTTACTGCATTCAATGTTCATATTGTATGATACAGTATTTGAAGGTATTTTTTCAACAAAATAAGAATTAAGTAATGCTAAAGCATTACAAAGTTTTTTAGGGTTTTGTGATCAACCAATTATAGAGAACCAATAATCCCGGACGGATGTGATTCTTATGAGACTGCACTGAAAAACATTTAATTTTAACGAATTATTGCTTGGAGAAGCACTAAGACTAAATAACTGTTTTTAATATATAAACGTAAGCTGTAAACTATACATAGGTTGTTGCATGTAATAAAGTGGAATACTGACTGAGGAACAGGGAGGGTGTACAGACAATGCTGGATGCGAGCAAGGACTTCCTCTCTCTGTTGTCTTCAGAGTTGTGAGATCCGTCATGGGCCAAAGGTGTGGGCATTCATAGCTGGGATACATTGCAGTCACATATGTAGAAGTGCTGATTATTTTATCTTATAGGGTAAAAGAGTATGTAAAGAGTATACTTAGCCCATAGTACATATTGTGAACTTACTTGACACATTTTGGATTGTGTGGTCTTGGGTGCTGGTTAGGAGTCCTGGACATCTGAGAAGGATTCACAGGAAGAGTTTTTGCAATGTAGTCCAAAATAGTGCCAGGGCCCAGTAACAGCACTTGAAAAGTATACGGTTCTGAAAGAAAAAAAGAAAAGGAAAAAAAGCTGTGTGCATAATCACCAAGAAAAGGTCATGGGAAGCTATATTTTCAATTGACCCCTCTGACGAAATGAAAAAAATAAAAATAATTTCTTGCACATTTCTATTTTCATGTCCGTTGCATTCATGCTCAAACATGCAATAAATATAATGAGGTGCTGATGACTGAGGTCCAGAAATCACTGATATAGGATAATGCACTCTATTTTCAAATGATCTCATCCATTGTCTAAATGGCTTATCACAAAACAACTGAAACAAATAAATACTTTTAACTTTTGATCATATTCTATTTCTACGTGTGGATATTTCATTTCTACGTAGAGTCATGCCCTAGTCCTGTACTTGAATAAACTGTAGTCTTAATAAAAAGTATTTTGATGAACCAAATTTGAAGAATATGATTCAGAGAATAATAGTAACTTAAAAAACAGCCCTTGATTTATGGGTAACCTATTATGACATGCAAAGACAGGTGTGATGAGCTCAGAATTAATGGTGAGATTTGAATACTATGATAGTCCTCATTACAGTGGTGGGACAAAAATGTAAATCAATTTTTCTGCATTCTTTACATCTTTTAGCACCTGCTAATCCCTAATTCTTTCAACATTCCTAAGATCAAAAAGCCCCTGGTGTGGTGGCAGTAAATTGACATCTAATTTGAGGTCAAGGTTTGCCGTACAACTTCAACTATGTTGTGGTCCCAGGATAAAAAATATCTGCCTAGATTTAAGAGGACCAACAGAGTTAAAGGGAGTTTACCCCATAGTTATGAAAAACAATGTCATGGTGTCTCCAGTGTCATGGACAAGAGAAAAAACTGTCTCTAAAACACTCTGAGCCACACCATTTGCTTCTATTGTTGATAAAGAGAGCAGAGAAGTGCAATTCAATGTACCAAATGTACATGAAAAAATGCCATTGTTCAAGATGCATCTTCTTGTAGCCATAATGCCGGCTAATGCTTCCACTTTCGGGGCCCCAACAGGCAAGAGATTATGGAAAGCTATATAAGCATCACTCTACATTACACAGGACTATATTACCGCATGAAAACTGCACATGAGAAATCCCACCACGGTTTAAGATATACACGGTGAGTTTGATTTGAAAAATTAGGACATGTGTTTGCCAGTGACCAAGTTCTAACTGACTGGGCACACATGAGTGAAGCTTGTAAGAAATAGGAGGAACTATAGCCTATTAGAATCGACATTGAATGATGCAAAACACTGACAACATTTTTCAAGCATTCTGGACTTCAGCTTCAATTACAACACTCCCTGAAGCAAGAGAGCAAAAGGAGATGGAAAACCAAACCTGAAATGTGCCTGATGCATTTGATGAGATTAATTATATTCTCATTTTAGGAGAGAAATGCACAGAATGAGCAAAGAATATGAGTTTTAAATACCTTTCAACATCATTAGACCCTGTCTCCTCAACCCTATGATTTCAACCCTATGAAGGAGAATTATAAGTCTATATATATATATATGTGTGTGTGTGTGTGTGTGTGTGTGTGTGTGTGTCCTAATACTAATGAATGCACTCTTGTACATTAAAATGGTTGGCCGTTATCAACCCAATGCATATCCAATGAAAGGTTGGGACATGTTTTAATTTGTTAACATAGGGAAAGTCAGGTATGACTAATGAATTTTCAGAGCTAAAATTTTGGACCTAATGAGTTCTCTATTCTACGTAGGTAAACTAGCAATTTGTGGGACAGTACAGCACTGGTTTTCCTTGGCTTCACACTATGTTGGGGTTTTCAGCAAAGTCTAGTATTTCACATAATACTAACTAACTAATTCCTATAAATTACATTGACTTGTTTTCTTGAATTTCTTCTGAGCCAAAATGACAATTTATACTGGGGGGGGGGGCAATAATTAAGGTAGATTTAAGTATAAACCCAAAACGGTTTCTTCCAAAAACAGTGAAGATGTAATGTGCATCTGAAATGTCTTGGTTTCTACAACGCATCAAGCCTTTCAGGTGTCTGATATGTGTAGTCTTTACTGAATGTAATGCTATGTTTTGCATCCAGGAAAATCATTTTTAAAAATAGTTGTAATACAAAAACACATTAAGTTGCATTAACGGAACAGGTGGTGTGCCTTTTCTGTGGTCAGTGTTTTTAGTAGACATTTTTATCTTTTCTCCTGTTTTTCCTTTAACCATGGCTACCTGTGATACAGAAATATTTTTTAATTTCCTGACACCATCGATTCCTTCAATCATTCAGCCACTCATTTTTTTCCCCCTTAAAATTGTGTAAATCTCCAGCCATTAAAAAAGAGAGAGAAGATGCCTTCCTCATTACACTGCTGTCATTTACTCTTCATCCCCTGTACTCTTTATTGGCATTAAGACGGGATGTAAATTTGACAGTTAATGCTGTTAGAAAATGGATAGTTCAAGAAGGGCAGGAATTAAAGATCGGCATTAGGTACTGATAAGCTCCTTTTCCTCTGCAGTGCCAGCTGCTTAACATTCATGGGAAAGTCATCATCAAACAACGTTATCACAGCTCTGTTGACGGCTGAGGAACATCATCACTATGATAATTTTTTTTATTGCTGTGAGCCAAAAAGCCCTCTTTTATTTCTCCAGTCTGTTAATGAGATAGGAGCTTGTTGGTATGGGCAAAGCAAACTTGCCACTCTCCACCGTTTGTTTGAGTCTCCCTCCCACCCCCCTTTCTCTCTCTCTCTCCCTCTCTCTGTCTCTCTGTCTCTCTCTCTCTCTCTCTCTCTCTCTCTCTCTCTCTCTCTCTCTCTCTCTCTCTCTCTCTCTCTCTCTCGTCTACTGCTAAATGTTGCAGGGATATTTTTGTGCACGGAAATAGAAGTGTTCTTTATAAATTCTTGAAAGAGTGAATTTTCTGTGTGCTTTTCAGGAGACAGATCCGTTACTCGAGAAGTGAGGAGATCAGAATGTCTCTATAGATATCTTGGTTGATGTCAGTCAAATATTTAGTCGGGTTCTGTGGATGGAAATTGAAAAATAATTTGATTTAAGAGGGTGGGAGGTGTATTATTTCTTGCTTAAGCTTCTTCATGCCTACACAAACATTTTGAGATCCATATAAATAACGTAGTTGGTTAGGTATAACTGATGAGCATGAGTGTGGTTTAAGTGGAAAAAAGTATTACAATATATATATATATATAAAATCTACAGTACTGTTTTGTTCAGAAAATCATTTTTAATGAACATTTGTTTTTAATACCTCAGCTAACAAGCTCAAGTGGTCACATTTAAGACCCAAAGAATGCCACTACAGGTCTGTCATACTGGGTGATTATTGTTGATGCCTCACTGCGCCATGGTCCTGGGATTACAATCCAGCTCGTGTGATTGTATGTGTAGAGTTTGCAAGTCTGCATGTTTCTGTGGGTTTCCTCTGGGTTCTCCTGTTTCCTCCAGATGCTCCGGTTCCCTTCCACGGTCCAAAGACTTGGCCGTGGATTGGCGACTTGGTACTTCAGTTCCTTGCAGTGCAGCACACTTTGGTAAGATTAGTTTAGCTCGCTTGACCAAAAAGTAAATTCAGTTAAATATGATCCCCAGGCAAAATGCAATATTTAGTTTCATAGGGATAGGAGGATTATTGACTATTGTTCCAGGATGATGCACTACTTTGAGTGGAAATGCATGCACTGTAGAGTGTAGATACCAAAATCAGATTAAGGATTTATTATTTCCCCCCTTGTTTATTTAGCCATTGAGTTTTGATTTCCAGTTGTTTTTGAGATTTCTGTCAAGGTAAACTACTGTTTCGACTAATTTGCATTATATTGATTTATATATTTAATCTAATCCAAACCTTGATTTGTGTTATGGTTCTTGTAAATAGATTAGAAGCTTCAGTGGGTAAGCTAAATCATTTTGATCACATTGTCTTGACTGGCATTTAGTAATGCTAGGCTATTTTTCAGGCTATTTTTTGAGTAATATTAACAGTATTTTGATTTGAACCAGGCAATATGGAAATCGTAAAAATACAGCGTGTTCCATTGCTTACATTTGCCGAGTTTTACCTGGGCTTAGTTTGACTTTCAATGTAAGTGTTTGTATCATTTTGGTTTCAAACACAATGATGGATTGCACTCACACTCTGGTTGCACTCTGGTTGTAGGCAGTTAGAAATCCTATTCCAGCAGCAAAGAAGTTGAACTTATTATAGTCCAAAATTTTTGTTGGGGGAAAAAACATGAATTTTGTTAGTGATTAGACATGGTTTTATTTGAGGAGCATGAGGAATATAATTTCTCAGACTGTTTGAATGGTGCGTCTGGTCAGGCCTTGGTGAATTCACGTCTTCAAAGCAATCAGAGCCAGGAGCGTGGGGTGCCCTGGTATTTTTAAAACTAAAAGTACATGTGATCCTTGTGGGACCAGTCATCCTTGCTCTAGATTGTGTATTGGCATTTCCATTACATGATTTCTTACCTAATGGGGTTATGTCCGTCAATCACAGTTAGCTGGGAGTGATTGTTTGATTATTCTTCAGTTTCTGAAATGATGGTTGTCCATGGCAGGGATTTTCATCACCTCCGTATATATGCACATTTACTGGGTATTTTGTTTGTTACTTCTTCCCAGATATGCTTTTTATGTACTTTTTTCTAGAGATTCCCTCTTCATTTGGTCAACTGATGGTAATAAAAATAATTACTACATAGCTTTAACATTTCTAAAGCAATTTTGAAAACTTCCCAGTCGTGTTGACTAATTACCGACTGGAGCTTATTGTGATATTTGATATCTCTGTCAAAATAGTTCAAAAGCTTAAAAATATGACAAATGTATTTTTGCTGAAATAACCTTTAAGATCAAACTTCACACTATAATTGTATGGGTGTTGGTAATATGTTAGCATACATATTTTCAATATTAAAGGCACAAAATGTATATATTTGTCCTGTTTCACACTAATTTGATGGTCAACCAGTAAAAACTGCAAAAAGTGTCATGTATTTGTTCAAACAGATGCATGGTTTGAGGAAATCATAAGGATAGTAGAAATGCCCTCTATTTCTGTAGAACTATTATTTAATGTTTTTTCTTTTTAACCTTTGAACAGATATGTGACCGTGACCATAAGATGATCTTGAACTTAAATGTCAATGTCCTTAAGTAAATGTGTTCAAATTAGCTTAATATTTTAAACTGCCTTTAAAATAAAACAAAAACACCATACAATCTTCAAACAATATGCATTACCGGAAAAGTAAAAAACACAAAAGTTTGAAACATTTGAAGCGGTTTGAAACCTAAGATACCAGATATGCCTCAGATTCTGTACAGTATATGGGTTACATCTGACATTCTCAACACATAGGAAAATGACTAAGATGGTGCAATTTCAATCCATAAAGATAAATAGAATTACTCAGGTTGTAATTTTATGACAGCAGCCATATTATTAGCATAGCACAGACCAATATCGAAACTGTCAGCACATCAGTACATCCCTGAAGCACAACGTGAATTTGGCATAGCATCACTGTGCTGCAACAGAAGATGTCAGGATGCACGCAGG
Source organism: Hiodon alosoides (assembly GCA_025775065.1). Classification (NCBI taxonomy): domain Eukaryota; kingdom Metazoa; phylum Chordata; class Actinopteri; order Hiodontiformes; family Hiodontidae; genus Hiodon; species Hiodon alosoides. The sequence continues at coordinate 2,232,218 of JAOYSI010000011.1, read as the reverse complement.
ATGTCAGGGGTAGACATTAAATTAAATTGTATGCGGAAGCAACCACATTCTTAAGGACGCGCTGCATTTATTTATTGAGGTTTGACTGCTCCCCGTAACCTCATTTTAACTGACATATCCAATGCCCTGCTTTTCCTGACAGAGTACTGCAAAGCATGTCCCCAGGTAATTTGGACACTTTGCATGATGTGGTTTAGTTCAAGTTCCAACCGCAAGCAGATGACATCCGCTGCCAAAAAAACATTGCACTCATAATCTGCATGCCCATTACTTCAAAATCACATTGTCAAAATCCTCTATGCCTTTTATTCACTCCACCCGTTATTATTTATCTTTTCTTTTCTCCCCATGTCTTTCTGAGTTCCCTCAGCGTTGGTGTTCATATTTTCCGGAATTAATGGATTACTCTGAAAAAGCTGTAACTCAGATTTGAGGTCAACACAAAATCTGTTTGGCAAAACAAATAGTACCGTATTAGTCTATTTCATAGAGAGTGGCCTGCTTCCAGAAAGCTTTTAAAGTTTTCCATTATGTGGCACTGAGCTGAAGTCTAACTTGTCCATTGATAGGGAAAAAATCTGCAACATTGTCTTCTTTATTTGAATATACTTTATTTTCAGGATCCGGTAAAACTCAAATTAGTAATTTGCGGGGAAAGCCTCAGTTGTCGAGGTATAGCCTGAAGGATTTTTGAAAACAAAACAAGATTCATCAAAACAGCATTTAAATAGATAAAGAATAATGATTAAATATAAATATATTTTCAGGTTTTTTTTATGGATTCTCATTTTTCTTTCACAATTGTCTTAATTACGCTTCATTATTATATAAAATACTGTTTTTAACCAGTGGTACACCAAAAATGTTACCATGAGCAGAATAGTCATTGACTGCACTGCTACAAAACAAAATAACAGTATAGTTTCCAAGGTATGAGGTAAGGACAAAGCTTCTGTGACATATTTTTTATGCATGCGTACATCCTGGGAGTTGCACTAGTCGAATTACCTCATGCTACACCAATAGTCAATATTCTTCCCTTTCTTTATCAACATATTCAATTCAGTCGTTTTCCTGGGGCGATCCATTTGGTGAACCAGTACCTGCAAAGTGCCCATATAGCCACCCAGTTGAAATAAGAGAACCAAATTTAGGGAACGAGGTTCTTTAATGTAATAATTTAGTCAGAGGATATGTGCAAGCTATCATACCTGTGTGTTGAAGTAACTAGTAACTTTTCTATTAATTACTACAATGTTCTAGTTCTGATATTGCTTTTACTTTTATCCTTCCCTGGGGCTGACTTGTTTTATTATTCAGTTCCCTTTCAAGTCCTGACCATAGTATATATTACGGCTATACAGTTTGGGGGAGATAAAGCATCAGCCTTGGTGTCTTAACTGAATGTACATACACACAAAACTATAACGGAACGTCTTATTTCCCTTTATGTTCCCTAGTATAATCCATTTTATATAATCCAATAGCGTTTCTTCCCATTCCCCAGTTACATGTTGACCACTGGAACAACCGAAAAAAAGGCCCCCTGTATTTGTTCGGGACAGTCCTGCTGATGCAATGAATATCACAGGAGTGAAGGGCTAAAGGGGCTGTGAAGTAGCACAGATTTGCCAAGGAAACTTGCTGTTCGTGATTTCATCTTGATGCAGACAGCTCTTTTTACATGTAAATAAAATTAGTTGGGGACATGTCCAAGGGGACATAATCAATTGTATTATATTCAGCATTGCATGACTTCGCCTAGTTAGCTACAGGAGCCACAAGAGCACGGCTGCAGGGCAGGACAGGGTTATGCGGAGGGTTTGAGACTTAATTTACTGTTTCCCTCCTGACTTGTTGTCGTCTGTTTTCCAGGACCCTGTGTTAAAACTGAGGGAGCTACACATATGGTAAAAAAATATAGTGAATAGTGGATAGTGTAAGAATAGTGTAGCCAAAGAAAAATGGGCATCCCAGCATGACAACAGTCAAAAGCCTTCACAAAAAGCCACTAAATAAAGAAGCTGAACAAAAACTGGTTCTTAATCTGGACCTCAATCCAACTGAACCATAAAGCTGCTCATAAACAAATTGTCTGGAGGAAAAGTCTAATAGCCTTCTTCAGGAGTGCCAGAACATTATAATTGTGCCAGAGATTATGTTGCCATGCCTTATCTAAAAGGCCTACATCATTTAGAGTCCAATGTAGACCATATGTGTTGTGTCCAACTAATATTATTCAGGGTGTGTCATGGAAATTTGAAGTTCTAGGGTCAGAATGCTTGTAAATTTAAAGTGCATGAGTTGCTTCCAGCCAAATTCTGTCATTTCTGACACCATTTCAGAAATATCCCCATGGCGTTTTTAATTTAAAACATAATTTTCATGTTAATACAATGCTTCATATTGTATTAACAACTTCCTTTATATTATAGGAAATGAATGCTAGATTATATTTAAATTTTTATAATTATTGCAAACTGTGCAAAATGAATAATTCACAAAGCTAAAAGACTACACAAAACAAACTCTTTACTGGCTTTCATTAATTATTTACTTGATTTGATTCAATTAATTTGTTTCCTTTGATTTTGATTCACTTAGGGCATTTTCTCATGCAGAAAGGGCTCTTCAGGTTTTTATACAGGGTTCATTCAGCCTTTTCTAGCTGTGGGGAAACTGGCTTATTAGTCTGATTAGCCTGATTGTTCTTTCTTCCATTAACTATTGGGGCCAGCTATTGTTTTATTATTAAACAGCAATTTGTAACATTATTGCCCAGTAGTTGTTTTTTTTAATGGTACTGTAGTCATACCGTTAAGCATCTTCTGGATCGGTTTTTTTCAGAGCCAAAATAGCAGTTAATAATTAGTCTCAAGAGAGCAAAGGAAAAAGTAATAAACGGGGAATGACCAAAAGTAATATCAAATGTCTTGTTGTTTATTTATTTACTGTCCATTGAAACTAGGTGATGACATGGTGCAAGTACTTGATATTGGTTATATTGAATACAATTCTGCATAGAGCATCAGCGCGCAAACCTTTTAAATGGTTCTCCCATTTTCCAGTAATTAAGCCTGCTCGCCTCAATGATATGCATACAAAAACTAAAAAGCTATCATTTCAGTTTCAATTTTCTGTTTAGTGTGCAGAATTAAAAACAAAACAAAATAATTGACTTAAATAGGTTGGTGGATCTGAATTTTTTTGACGATGTGGTCCATTCTTGGTTTCATCGCTGAAAACGCTAGTCTGAGATCCCTCCAATTGCAGACCCAGAGATGATGCTGTGAACAAATGACTCCTTTTCTGACAGCCTTTTCTGATTCACCAATCTGCTGGGCCTATATGAGTTTGAACGGATGCCTTTTGGCCCCTGATAAATTTCGGTGTTTAATGCTTATTTTACAATATTACAGTAAGTTTAAAATAAATTATTTAAAATAAATGATTAATATTATACTTTTGCCATTTTGTTAGCATTTGTAAATGACTATGCTTCGTAAAATGTTGTTTAGTGCTCAAAGTTATAAGTTATAGCAATTATTTATTCATATGAGAGAAACAAAAAAATAGCCCAAAATACAATAACATATATCAATGGAAATATCTTCGTTATGCCTTTCTGTAGATGTATTTAGTCTAAATGTCTGATTTGGGGTTCCAAAAATAAAAGTGATTACACGCAAAGTGGTAATTTTTCTGTACAAAAGTTGTCCCTATTCTCCATAGGCAGCAGATGTTTAAAAATGTATCTTTTAAAAAAAGCGATAAAGCCTATTCAGTCTCTCACATGGTAGAACCCCAATCGACAGGCTCAAGATTTCAGCATTTTATTGATTTAGCAGACATTCTTATCCAGCGACATTCCTAAGTACCACAGTGCGAAAAAGTCTGATGTAGAAATCAAGCTGTAATGTCCTATGGCTACGGCAATAAGTGCTGAAAAAGGTGCATGGACAAGTGCTTGTGAGGAAGTATAAAATACACAATCTGGGGCTCTAATAACAAGCTCAACTACGTATTAATGGCTTGAAAAATCATACAAGTCTGGTTCAGAAATCAGTTCAAGAGCCTTTTTTTACACAAACTACACAACAAACAGTTCAATACAAGAGCAAGTTAAAGTATGTAAAGTGGCGCTCTAGCACTTAAGTGTATTTCTGTGTAATCACTGTAAAAACAACACAGCTTCTTAGGGCATAAAAGGAACAAATCTTGTATGCAACAGCTAAGTCAACTTACCTCAAATTATTTATTAGTAGAGTCACTGACCGCACAGAATCGAGGGGTAAACTAATTTTATTAGAAAGCTTTCCACCCCTACCCTCCATCAAAGTAAAATTTTCCTTGATTAAATCAATTTAAATGTAAGCTTCATTCAAGTTTCCACCACTGTAGCAATGGCTGCCAAACCTAAAATACCACATTTAGTCGCTTTTTATCATATAATAAAAGTGGGGGAGTTTTAATGGCACATCGGCTATAGGATCTTAAGCCAATGAGAGAGTTAAGCCTCGAGTTTAAAATGACCAACCTTCAGTATAAACACGGCATTAAACAAAAATTCAGAACTGGTAATATAAGGGAGTCCAGGGATTAAACCAGTATGACGAGCATGTCACAAAAATAGCCACAGATTCAATGCTCCGATCCAATTACTTTTGCCAACCAGCTGAACGCATTCTATGTCAAGTCTTGACAGGGATGACTTCCAGAAGAAGGGAAATTTCATGTGCCAGAGTCTGAACCCGTCATCCCTAGTGGAGTAATGTCTGTGTGTGTGTCTGTCCTTTCTAAGGTATTATTGGTTTAATGAGGGTTAACGTTATTGGCATCTGGGGACGTGCCACTAGAGTGAGGGTAGAGGGAACAGTCTATCTTGTCTCAACTACACTTTCTTTTGTTGCAGAGGTGTTTCACATGAATATCTGATTGAAAGCATTGGTAGTGACTTCTAATCCTTGTTGGGCACCATCAAACTATACATTCTGCAAATGATTGTGGCTGTATTCAAATACCAAAAGCAGATGGCCAGTCAAGGAGTCTGGCTTTTTATTAAAATTTGGAATTATTTCCAAAATTGGTTTTATTTGGAAACACACAAAGAGGCACATCCCTCTTTCTGGTACTGCAAGCCTGAGCCGACAGAAGCCCTAACGATTTAACCCAGGCGATGCTTTGCCAATTGTGCACCGCCGCTGTGCTCTCTGCAGTCACATTCGGGTGATGACAAGAGCTTGATTCAAATTAGTAAACTCCAGCTGCACTCGGGCGAACTCCAGCTCATTGGGCTCAGTCTGCACTCGGGCGATCTCCAGCTAATGGGGCTCCGTCTGTGACCGAGCAAACTCCGCCTCATACAGATGAAGGGATCGTAGAGGCATGGTTCAGGCCAGAGGAAAATCTAGCAAGTAAAATAGTCACCCCCGATGGCTTCTTCGGTAGGGGTGGTGTGCCAACTGCACTTTAGACCGAAACGTTTACTCATTAAGCTGACAAGCGTGTGTGGGCTCTCCAAATTCCAGCCCTCCTTACTTGCTAATGTTTAAAGACCACCAATATTTTTTTATTGGCATTTGAGTCAAATCTATCATTCCTTGTGGATAAAGCTGGCATTGTCGGTAACTTTAATTTCTGATTCCCCTTAAAACAGAACTCTTGTCAGTTCTCGAAAAAAAACTTTTCACATTCTGATAAAGCCACACTTCATCTGAACTAGTGCTCCTTGACCTGAGTGCTGCCTTTGACACTACATCCTGACTATAGATTATTTTGGAAAGAGATAGCACAGCTAGTCGGTGCGTAATAATATATTATAATGAATTACAGTGAATTAAATTGGTCCCAGTTCCTGGTTCCTTCTATAATAACATACACTGCGTGAAATTACTACTGTAAATTGTTTGCCTTATTACAAATCTTATTACAATCTGTTGGTGACTTGACTGATCATCAGACAGCAAATAATCACTAATGTTGTAATTTGGTTGTTTTCACTTTTTATTTTTTTTTAATTATTACTTTTATTTGTCTAGCTACTAAATGTTTGTTGCGGTTTGTCATTTTGTGAAGCAACAAAAAAATCACGAGATACCTCATGTTACTTCAGAGCAACTAAATCTATAACAATTCATGTTAATTTTAATTACAATGTTAGCCAATCAGATCAGGTATTAAAAAAAGCACATTTAAATATATTGGTTTATAAACCTCAGTTCCATTTTTGATTTATCTCCCCCATTTACAATGGTAATACATTTTTTACCTCCTCTACAACACCCTTCTTTCTTTTAGTACATCATATATTTTGATCTATCCAGCAGATCAGAAATAATGTAGAGTCCTCAAGCAGGAAATAGGACATGTCTGAAGAATATATATATATATTATTTTATTTTATATATATTCTTACTCAAAATCGCTAACTACTATTGAAATGCATACAAGAACGCTTACATATTGTGTATGTGCATGATCATGAATTAAATATTTGTAATTATAATAAGCAGCTTCTATTAGGGACAAAGCACATGAGATTCACAAATTTATTAATTACAACTAAATTAAGTCGATACTGTTTTATGAGTTTTAAGAGAAATAAATCCACTCATTTAAAACATTTACACAGTTCCTTGAAATAAAGGAAGAAAAAAACAGAGAGCATCAAAACTAAGTGTATTACACACATATTAAAGTAATTTTCATTCTGCCTTATAGAATTGTTTAAAAAACCCTTTTAAGTTCCTATTGCGCTTCGAGGTATGAGGGATTTTTTTTTCATTTCTAAACTTTGAAGTACCTCAAAAATGTACAGGTAGAGAGGAACAGCATCACATAATCAGCAACTTCAAAAAGCATGCTGGCACTTTGCACTTCCATAGCTAATGTCCCCGAGACATTCTAAATTTAAATTATTCAAACTCATTTAGCGGCAGCAAATTGGTCTAAGTTCAATCAGAAAACAGACTGACACAGAACAAGAAGTGCTGGCTAATTGTCACTTGTTTGTCAAATGAAATTTCATTTGGATAGAAATAGAACCTTCCAGCAAATTCTTTTAAGGTGAGCTCCTCGTTGTATTATCAGCTAAATGCAGTAAAATCCATAATCATATGGCGATAATAAAAATGGAGCCAATGTTACCATCCGGGCGTTCATAGCCACAGGGAACATGGTGATAAAACTTAAGTACCGTAGTGCTCTGCAAGACACATTGACGCCCAGACTGCTCTTCAGCCTCTCGGATGCCTTTTTGCACTTTAAAAACTTTATCAAAGCACCGTTGCAATGTGGAAAATGTCAACGTGAAATGCACTGAAGGCAAATTGAGATTTCATTAATTGTAAAAGTATTGCTTTTGACTGATGTATTACTATGGTTGTTAAATGAAAGAATGTGGAACGTTTGCCTGTCTGGGTAGCTTGCTCCTTCTTGTTTCATATCATTGGGTAGAGTTAGATATTTACTTTTTGAAGAAAATGTAAGACCATGTCATTGTGGAAGGAAACGGTTACGCACAAGCTGTCATTTTCTAGCTTGGAAGCATGATTCTACAGTCATAGATTAAGACAAGAAAAAGTGATATTAAATCAATTACCACCTGAAAGGAAAAACAGCATCTGAATACAGGACTGTCTTCTTCCAATCGTAATAATCATCACATTCTAGATGTAACCTGTTGTCAACAGTCCAAGAAATGACATGTCAGTAATGCAGAATTGCTGAATATTTTAGTTGTTAGTGCAAAGTGCAAAATAACTGTGTCAAAATCGGGAAAATACATGCAGACAGAAGATTTACAAAGTCAATTTTCCAATTAATTTAATGACTTTGATTCAGTTAAACTAAAGTATAGCAATAACAATAAAAGTAGATAGCTAATTGGTTGTAGGGGGATAGAGGGACTAAAACCTGGTTTAGAGGAACACCATAGTTGCACAAAATGCAATCTGATGCTATACAATTTCCGTCTCATCTTTTATAAGCCAAAATACTTAAAACCTTGTTGATCCAATGCAGACAGTTAATATATTATATGTTTTATATAATATGAATTAGAATACAATAAGACTAACTAGTAATGTACATTATACCAACATGTCATTGATTTGTATACACTAATATTTGTTATGCTATACCTTCTTGAGTTGGACACAAAAGGAACATACAAACTAAGGTTTTACAACATATTTAAATTGTTGGTCATTAACATAATTAATGACAATGATAATTCAATTTTATCAATGTCTAAATTGTTTAATTATATCTAAATTAAACAATACAATTTGAAACATTTTCTTTAAACTGTGAATAAGATCTAAGTATTTATTAGATTATGTAGAGGTTTATTAAGAAAAAAAACAGGTAATTGTCTGTGCAAATATTGTAACCTGAATTATATAAACAAACTGTCATAACAGTTATACGTATAAGTTAGTGTGATCTTACTTTATAGACTAGCATATATTGTTCTATAAACATCTGCATAAAGCTTAAAGGTTGAAAAAAGGCTTAGTTGAAAGGAAATTAAAGGACAAACAGCACATTTGCTGTTGAGTTCTGCGATCTAGTGGACAATTAATATTAGTACAAGTCAGTGGTGCTGAAAATCAGATCACAAACAATGAGACCACAAAATCATGTGGAACACTGCCATCTTTGGTCAAGGATTGGCTTCTTAACCTAGTGAGTTAAATATAATAGATTTGTTGTATAATATTACAACAAAAATAAAAGTTATTTTAAAATGAAAATTAATAATTTGTTTAATAGTTGACACACATTAAATTGGATGGTTGGTTGACAGTCCAGTGATGTTTCAGGTAAATATAAATATCCTCGGTAATGTTGTGAATATCAGGTAATTTCTTCCATTGACCAAAATAAAGATTTAAGCTTTCAGCAGATCCCATCCATGTACTAACCAGCCCTGAATACTCAGCTACTGATCACAAAAAGACCACAATGGAAAATTATAACCAACTCTGCTTAGCTTTCAAAATTAGACAAACCCTGAAGTTGTACAGCTGACATTCAAACAACATCTCATGTTAACTTCTTGAAAAACTAGCTTGGATTGTACGGTACATAACTTGAATACATGAGTATTCTGTATGCTGCTGTAGACCCAAAGTGCAACCATGATAGTTTTTTGAAAAACATTGCATTGTACTGTCAGTCTGTTTGCCTACAAAGTAGATAGATAGATAGATAGATAGATAGATAGATAGATAGATAGATAGATAGATAGGTAGATAGATAGATAGATAGATAGATAGATAGATAGATAGATAGATAGATAGATAGATAGACAGATAGATAGATAGATTGATTGATTGATTGATTGATTGATTCCTTTATTAATCCCCTGTAGGGGAAATTCCGAATTCCAAGTCCAGAGACTGCTTCAGGTGGTGGACAACAGAACTCTGTCACCTTTTTTTAAATATATATCTTCATATGCTCCCTGATTAGATTTATTAATCTTTATTTTGTAGACTCAAATTCTATATGTATGTTTTGATAACATTTTAGTACCATTTAATGTCATGTAAACGTTCAGATTGCTTCAATAGATTTGATTATTACTTCGATCTCATTTGAATAGGTTCTTTGGGATTTTCATGTGGTGCATTCTCTCAAGCAGCAGGACTGCAGGACTGCAGGACTGCAGGACTGCATTACTTTTACTTCAGAAGAACTTTCTGCCTAAAAATTAGAATTGATCTTCCATTACTTGCTTTGCTGCAATTTAAAAATCAATTTGGAATTGCCAATTGTTTTAGTATTTCCTTCCCAATTTGGAATCGTCAATTGTTTTAGTATTTCCTCCCCAATTTGGAATCGCCAATTGCGCTAATGCAGCTCATTGCTATGAATTCTGCCACCACACACGGGGTGGGTGAGGAAGTACAGTTCGTCTTCTGTAATCAAACCTGTCAAATCACCTGTCTCTTTTCCACATTGCAGGATTCACAGCTGGAACAAGAGGTTCAGTGTTGATTGGAGGAAAGGCCCATCACTTTCACCAGCAATACCAGCCTGTAGGAACCCAGGAAGCTTACAGAACATGTTGGTTAGTGGCGAGCCAAGATAATTTGAATAATTTAAGCTTAGTCAAGACAAGCTATTCATTTTTACTTACTTCATTCATTTTTATATATGCAACTGGGGTTTGAGGATGCTGTACCAAATAGGTTTGAATATGTTTAAAGCTGCAAATTTTTATCTTTGGGTAAAGATTCTTAAACTTCCAAAAAAGTTTGGAACCGTTTAGCAGTCTTAAAAAGTCTTAAGAAATACCAGTTGAAATTATATAACTTTTTAAACAGGATATACACTTAGGTTGTAATTCTGAATAAATAATATACTAAACTTTTGAGAAAAAGAAGGTACACACAAAATTTCACATTTGGTGTGAATTCTCATTTTGCATAATTCATGATTCAATCTGTGAATCATGAA
>JAOYSI010000011.1:2182333-2213495 GCA_025775065.1 Hiodon alosoides | reverse complement strand
GGTGGACTTTAAAACTTGATTGTGACGTTCTGATTTAAAGGGACATTGTCCTTCATTTGACATACATCCCGGTAAATGTTTTTTTGTAATTCAAATATTGTTTAAAATATTATTTTAACAAATTATTTAATATTAACAAATTATTTATTATGATAGTGGAACACTCATTTAACATTTTGGGCGAAATTACATTTGCACTGCCATTCAGTTATGTGCAAATAAGTTCAAATAAGATATTTACGGCTTTACTGCATGGACAACTGTTAAGGCTAAAACCCCTTTTGATAATACCAAAACCGATTTCATTTCAAGCTACCGACAGTATCAAGCATAATTTAGAAAAAAGAAAAAAAAACATCTCGCGAGATTATCGAATGAGACGTCGCTTTCTACCTGAGGTGGATTGGCGTAGGGAGACGGTGAGAAACTACATTTTTATTTTTATTTAAACCGCTTTAAGTATAAGTTATATTAGAACGAAAACTTAATTTGGCAAATATATGTTGCTCAAAATATGCTGTTGTAGTTAAATAGTTCCAATAGCTGTGAGAATGTTATGATTTACTTTGGGCCTGCTAGCTATACTTATTAGTGTCTGTCATAACAGCAAGATAGCTACCTAGCATGACGGCATACACGTTCCGCTCAGCTGCTATTGCATTGTCATTGGTGAGTCGGTGTAGCTAGCTAATTTACATAATCGCAACATCAGCGTTAGTTAAGACAACTAACTAACCTCATAACAATGTTGGGTTAAGTAGGCCATATCTCTGCAATGTCTTAATATATTTCTATCTAACGAACACATGTGAAACAATGTAATATTTTGTAAATGGTTCACGATTGAGGTTCTGTTTACGAGCTAACAAACCTTCCAAGATGATATGTAACAACTGGATATTAAAGGCGTTAACTAATAACAGAAATTATTATTATTTATAAAATCAATTGTGTAGCTTGCATAATCCCTCCCTATATTGCTGCATAATTTCGCGAGGCAGGTTTGGCGTGAGTAGTTTGGAATTTGGCTTCGTTGCACTTGACGCTTTAGTTCTCGTGCGTCTCTTACCTCTTACGTAAAAGTTGGTCTACATATTTAAAGTTAATTTCTGACGTTAAACATGTCAACGGTTTTGGTGACCAGTTATCATACAACCAGAAAAACAAATCAACAAACTATTATGCGCATAACTTAGATTAGACTTTAAGGGTAGCCAGATCACAGGCTAAATGCATGCGTCTTCATGTAGTCAGTTATTCAAGCTAGCTTGATAGAAAACGTTAGAAGTATAATTTCTATTTTCTTTATAAGCAAATTGATAAAAAAAATTAACAAATACATAATTCATCTACATTACTATCCACAGTCCTTGCCTGAGTAATTGCCAAATAATTGACTCTAGTCGTAACAACATTATTTTTTCTACATATTTGGTGTAAGTACACATTCTTTTTATGGCCTCAGAGCTGTCTGAAGCAATTCTACATTCAAAAGACATTGGTCTAGATTCAATTTAGATTACATGCAATTTGTACTAATGTGCTAATCTGTCAGCGTTCTTCACAATTCATGTACTATTATATATCATTATATATTTCTATAACATTCAACAAACTGCAATTCTTGTCATTTATGTTCTATATTATCCTCTTAGTTACTGTAAAATTTGTTTGATTGTTTCCACAGTAGCTGTGAAGAAGCTGGGAGATGTCTCTTAATGATGAAGGGTTTGTGGTGCGGATTCGAGGGTTACCTTGGTCCTGCACACAAGAGGAAGTGGCAGGATTTTTCTCAGGTGGGTAGATCTACTCTAAGGCAGGACAACGCCTATTGTTTTTCCTGTATTTTGATCTACAGACTAACTTGAACTGAACAATGCTGTAATAGTGTTTGTTCTTGTTTCTGGCACAACCCTGGTTTGTAGCTAGTACAATTAGAGAATTGTTTGTTTTGTACCAATATAAACATATGCAAAATGAAGTCTAATTTATTTGAATGGAGAATAGGTAGTTATTCATCTTCAATTAAAGGCTATGTTCAACTTTCAGATTGCGACATAGTCGGGGGAGTGAGTGGAGTGTGTTTCACCTTTTCAAAAGAAGGAAGGCCTAGTGGCGAAGCCTTTGTTGAGCTCAAAACTGCAGATGACTTCAAAAATGCTATCGCCAAGGATCGTAAATACATGGGCCATCGCTACATTGAAGGTAGTGCATGATCTTAAACCTGACACTGTTAATACGTAAGCTGCTGGAATGGAAACTGATGCTGCAGTGACACCCTTCCCTGCAGTGTTCAAGTCAAACCGCAGCGAGATGGACTGGGTGCTGAAGCGCTGTGGCCCCACCGACTACGACAGCTGCAGCGGCTGCATGCTTCGGTTGCGAGGGCTCCCCTTTGGCTGCAGCAAGGAGGAGATAGTGCAATTCTTTGCAGGTACATTTGCAGCCATATCTCTATCGCACCCCACCAGATTCTGCTGAAGGCATGCCGAGATCAGTTCCTAACGTGGTCCGTCCTTGCGGACAACCCTGTTATTTTTCTTAGTTCTAGACAATTGATTAATTATTTGACCTGTAAATCACAGGGTAAGATCAGGTTCAAAACGATTTCATATACAGTCGTGTGTAATGAATGTTAGCAGTCTAGGAAGAAAATAGCTATTTAGAGCGCAGACACATTTATTCATCCTTAGCTGTTGTCACATTGGAGAACATGTGGTGACTTTTAAATTAATTATAGAACAAGCTGATTTCATGCACTTGGTTTTGGTTCTACTTCCTTAATTTTCTTCAGGAATATCTTATAGAAAACATTTTTCGAGATTTTCACCAATTGAACAAACTAACCAATCTAAAGAGGTCCTGGACTTTTTAAAATAATGCCATAAAAGTCACAACATCTTCTGCCACAGAGCTTCTATTCGTGTGTTTGTCTCTGTTTGTTGAAAAAGAGAATTTCTTTGTGATTTACCTTAATTCTAATAAATGAGTAATAGAGCTGTTTTGAAACCGGGAACAATGCCATTGAAATAGCCAAATAGTGTTGGGATGGGTGGGGTGGAGGTTTTTTTTCTACAGATGTTTGGCTTTTTAACATGTCTCCCCTTGTGGGGGTTATTTGTCCTTGGGTTAAAGGGTTGAAAATCGTGCCAAATGGGATAACATTGCCGATGGACTACCAGGGGAGAAGCACAGGGGAAGCCTTCGTGCAGTTTGCCTCAAAGGAGATAGCAGAAAAAGCACTTGGGAAACACAAGGAAAGAATAGGGCACAGGTGGGGACGAAAAGACCGGGCTGGGAATTAATGTTACCACTAATGCTGGGCGGGGGGTCATGCATCTTTTTGCTCCAGTCAAAGATGATATGATCATAAATAATTCAGTTTTAAAGACTCCTCACGTTTCTAAACCTGGGACTATGCAACTCATACTCTCGCGTAGATATTTTCTGTGGGATAAATGGAATGGCGCCCAGTAGCTCAGAATTAAGCGAGGGCCGTATGTAGGGCCGTGTGTGCTGAACAGTACAGGAGCCTTTTTGTGTGGGAGAAATGCCTTCGAAAGGCCACGTTTCTGTCCCACTCTTTTTGTTGAGATACTGCCGTATGATGAACGTGCTAAACCAATTCTACATTATGAAGAATTATCATGTCGTATTCTGTCGTGTTGTTATGACTATTGTAATCTAGTTAATCGACCATCTGTGGTCATGACTCAGGAAGCAAACAAGCAAACCATCTCTTTGGAACATGGCTTTAGGAATAAATGTCTTTCTTAAATGCCTGTTATGAATGTTATATTTCACACACATGGAACATCTACATATGTGTCTTTTGTCTTAAAATGCTCTTCAGAGTTGCACAGACTTGATCCATTGTGTACGTTTTACCCATAATATCCCCGCAAATGAACTTGTACAGGTACATAGAAATATTCAAGAGCAGCCGAAATGAAATTCGAGCCTACTACGAGCTGCCCCGGAGGATGATGGGACAGCGACCTGGACCATATGACAGACCTATAATGGGTCGTGGTGGATTTTTTGCTCCTGGACCAGGAAGGGGGGGTGCTGTTTTGGACCAGATGCGCAGTGGAGGCGGTTACAGTGGAGGTATTTTCTGTATGCTAAATATTTTTTTAAAGTTCTGATAATGACCTGTATAATTGGTGTATATATTTGGGATTGGTTCTTGGTCGAAGTCATGATCTTACCACATAAAAAAATGACCTGTTGTATTTTATGTGCGAGGCATAATATTACTGAGCGACGTATCATAGGCTTTTATTTGATTATATGTTATGTTTGTATACGTTCCAGGCTACGGAGGCTTCGACAGCTACAACGGCTTCAATAACTACTGTCTGGGCAACGGTATGTTTGAGGACAGAATGAGGGGCGACAGGGGACGAGGTAAGAGCTGCCCCGCCTTCCTTCTGGCTCTACTGGCCACATAGAGCGGATGCCGTGTCTTACGTCCGTTGCTTGGCAGGCATGGGAAGCCATGGCTACAGCGGCGGGAGTGACAGCGGCTCTGGCTTCCACAGCGGACACTTTGTTCACATGAGGGGCCTCCCTTTCCGCGCCACAGAGGCCGACGTCGCCAATGTAAGATGTTCTGTGCGAGTTTCTCTTAAAAACAAATGTTAAGAAAGTTACTAATGCCGGTCAGTAAGCTGGGAAGCGAGAGCTTAGTTACTCAGTTTGTGTTTTCCGTGTAGTTCTTCTCTCCGCTTAACCCAGTCCGAGTCCACATTGATGTCGGACCCAACGGAAAGTCCACAGGCGAGGCCGACGTGGAGTTTGGATCTCATGAAGACGCAGTGTCGGCTATGTCAAAGGACAAAAATCACATGCGTAAGCAGTTATCTACTTTTCCCTCACTTAGAATATGGCAATGGATTGCCCAGTTAGAATGCAACTTAATGAAGACTTAAGATAATGGGATGGCTGTAATGCTGAGTCACAATTTCAGACATGCAAGCTTGTACTGTAATATTAACACACTTTTTGTCATAGTGCTTGAACACATTATTTCAATTCTCTCTAATTTTCACAACAAACTATTCTACAAAATTAATCCAAAAACATTTTGACAATGGTATATTTCCACAAATCCACTGGACTGCTGTATTTTACAATTCCAACATTTGTTTCATTAAATTAAATGTGTATATATATATTTTTTTCAGAGCACCGTTACATAGAGCTCTTTCTAAACTCTACAGCCAGTGGAGGATCTGAAGTTGGTCAGTATGATTTTTCCGCCAGTGGGGAAACCAGTCAGTGGGCATGTTTAATGTAAAAAAAAAAACCTGTACTGGTTAAAGCTTTTCATAGTGCCATTAATAGAAATACTATTAATTTAGATTATAATTAGTTTGACTGTTGTGATTGAGTTATGACTATTACAGGTACTTGCTCAAAACTAAGTTCCCTTATTGGCTGGTATGTGAAGCAGTTTTTTTATTTTTTTTTAATACTGGCGAGTCAGGAAACTCTCAGCCTGAGCCAATCCTCTGCTTTGTCTCATTTAGGTAACCATGGTAGCTTTGGGTCGTCACCTCGCACAAGGACGTCTGGAGGATATGAGAGTGGATATGCCAACCCAGACAATATGGGTGGCTATGGTTAGTACATTTACAGTTGTGGTATTGCCTTTTGATAGATATTAAGGATAAGTTCTCTGAAAGAAATTCCCCATCACGTGATTGTTGTCTGGGTTCCACGGATTAAGTTAAAAGTCCATTCAGATGCTGAAACAAAAATTTAAGTAAATCATGAATTATATGAGAGTAGTCACTTTTAAGCTTGAGGGCTTTGCTGTCCTTGGAACAGATGTTTGTCTTGCCATTTGTAATGTTTGACGTTAAATATAAAGTTCCAGTATACAAGAACTTTGGTTGGTTACACCTGTTTGTTTCCCCCCCCTCAGGCCGCAGTGGTGGTTTCTACAGCAGTTCTGGAGGGATGGGCTCACGGGGGGGCGGGCTAAGGGGGATGTTTTAAATAAGATAGTGTTTTTAAGCAACTCACTCTTTTCACCCAAAGGTTGAAATTGGCAGATATTTTTTTTTTGTATTTGGGAATGTTTTTCATATGTTCATATACATTGTACATTCTCAGAATGGAAATAAAATATATTTGAGATGTTGCATAGGTGAACCAGCTATTGTACATTTTGCTCAATAAATTTTATATAAAAATTGCTGTGGTTGTTGAAAGTGGGCATTTTGGCGAAATCAGTCTCTCCGGCTGTGCCTACATTTCTCTAATAAATGTTTGTCATGAGTTAAGAAATCCTTGCATTTCACGGTGCAGACTTGACCGAGCTTCAGCAGATATACTTGCTGTGAGAAGGCTAACCCTCCAGTCAGAATTTGCATGGTTCTAGCGTTAGTGATGTTGAACTGTGGAGAAGTTTTTTTCCCCTCCCCAAATAACCTTTATTCAAAAGGCATAGCTAGTACATAGCCTTCTACACTGTTCCAACTTAAGTGTTAACCAGGTCCACATATTTTTCTTTAAACATACTTGCACTGTAAATTTATTAGAATCATTGTAAGAAAATATTAAAGCTCAATATAAATTAGTTTGCGTATCAATTGGAATCAATACTTGGTAAACAGTTGATTTTAAAGGCAGCACACATTGATGGCAATAGCAGGAATGTGATCTGAACATGTCAGAAACAGGCTTCATTTACATTGCAGACAAGTATTCTACACTGCGCCAACAGCACAAAGGTACCTTCTGCAACGTTATCAGCGAGCAGTTATGGCCACTTCAACCACTAAATACACTACTTTCTCAGTTTCTTTTAAATTAATAGTCATTCCAGTGCACAAATAAAAATGGATTGATTTAAATAAAACAAATGTATATACAATAAATTTATAATAAACTAGTGCTTAAAGTTTCAGTACAATGCCATTATATATATATATATATATATATATGGCAAACCTATCAGTTATGGGTGAGTCAATATTGTAAAACTAAAATTTACTAAAACTATAAATTAAAAAAAATTGGCAAAAATGAGTACAACCACAAAATACTGCTTCTTAATAAAAAGCATTCCAATGCATAAAAAATACTTTTTTTAAAACAGGTTTTCCCATTTGGTCGCTGCAAATATGTGCTATGTTAATAGTTTGTAATAAGTTGGCTTCAGTGGTCATTGTAAAAGCAGTTATTTAGCCACAAAATGAATTGCGTTGATACAACAAGAAAGGTTGCAGTGCTATTTCCCGTGGCTTCTGTTTGTTCACCTTGGATGTAGGAAGCGGTCAGACGCATGTTAGTGCTACTGATGAATAAAATCCACCTGCCGGCCCACGGAGAAAGGTCAGCGTGAAAACTGAATCCTTGCCCGCCGTTTTGATGGCACCACCTGAACTCGTCATCGAGGCACCTGTGAATCTTATTATTTTTTAATCCTCCCGTGTCCAAAAAAAAAAGTACAACGTCTCATTTTTCCCCCTCAAACGCATCCTGTGCGCGACCATGACATACAGGGGACATACAAAATAATAATGGTTTATAATCCGAAATGATTTTTTAAAAATATTCTCCCTCCCGATTTGTGGCAATGCACCTCGGCTCGTCTCTACGACTTCCGCCGCCACCCACAGAAGCGCGACTAGGCTACTCCTGTGGCGCCGGCTGCGCAGACCGGAGGAGAGGCACGTCCCTCTGGAACGCACTGCGAGCCTGCAGGCACCCGGGGAAGCCGGTAGGAGACGCTCGTTAGCCACAGGCTGAGAGAAGCCCTGCCGATTTTAACCCACCCCAGACGGCGCTATGCCAACCGAGTGCACATCTGGTCACAATCGGCAAATTACATCAACTGGATTCATTCTCCAGCTCACCCTCACGGGAGACTACATATGAAATCTTAATATGAATATCTGTTCGTCAAAAATTTCAAATTTAGCTTAAGAGGATGACGACGTTGCCAATTTGATTCTTTCTAGAGGACTCCACTGAATTCTTCATTGGGAAAGAAAAAAAAAAAAAACCCATTGCCGTTGAGACGGACGAGCAGGGATTTGAGATTAGTCCTCGTACGAGACTCACTGTACGTTTAGCATGTCCAAACATGACATGATATTTAAAACAACGAGACAGCATTTGCCACACTATATGTATGCCACACTAGGACACTGAGGTCTGACAAAGCACATCAGATGAAAACGAAGACAAACGAAGACGGACCCTGTTGAATCCCCACACTAACCCACTGAAAAGAAAAGAAAAAGTAAACATTCTGTGTTCCCTGGGGTTTGTCACAGCCTTGTGGATCACGCATGGTTAAAGCTGAGCGGGGAGGGTGGTTTTCTTTCCCTCAGGTGGCGTTTGAGGAGCAACGCTGGAGCAGGAGGGCGTGGCACGTGTCGCAGACCCGCACTGGCTTGGGCGAGGCCGGGAGGGGCAGCTCGTTGTCAGAGCAGGCGTTGCAGAAGATCTCCCCACAGTTCCTGCAGTGGTGCTGGAAAATGGGGAAGCGAAGCGTGAGCGTTAACTTGGTCAATGCAGGGAGCCTTTCAAACTCTCTCTGACTGCGAGTAATGTAACCACATTATTCTCACCATTAAAAACAATATCTCCATTTCTGGTATTCTGTTGATATAAACTTTAAAAATAATTTTGTGCTATTCATATACAAGAGTTAGCACAGAATAAAAAGTTAATTACATTTATGTGGTGAATTTGGCGTCAGTGTATAAAATCATTTTACCACACTCCCGCTGTTATCTAGTTTATTTGGAACACGTTCACGTTTATCCTGACCTTTCTCCTGGAGATGGAGAACTCTTTTTCACATAGTTTACAGTGTGTGGCCTCCTTGTCCTTCAGCCAAACTTGCCCTCCCTGGAACATAAAAGAAGAAAATCTGACATAAAATACCATAGTAAAATAAACAGTCAACAGTAAAGTAGAGAGTAATTGTGTTTGAAACAAATTCCCCACCAGGCCAGTCTTACAGGTTAAAGATTTTGGGAAGTAACATGCTTTATAGATACAACAGTATTATATGGTAAATGGTAAACCACCAACCTGAAGTGCTTTATTAGATTCTTTTATGTCCTCAATTTTCAACTTTGATCTAAAAAAAAATAAAATCCAACATCAAATGTAAATCATAATACTTTAAAATTAAATCAGTTGATCCTTTTACACTGGAAATTTAAATACAATTTAAATGCTCTATAAAAACACAAAAAATGGAAAAGGCTGGTAAGAAGCTGGATTAGAAATAGGATTTCCCTGCAAGCGCACGGACACGGACGCTTACTCGCTGAGTTTGCAGCCAAGCTCTTGAAGGGCCTGCTCCTGCTCTTCACAGATCCCCTTTAGCTGCCTATTCTCATCCTGCAACCTGTGGAACTCCTGAACAAAACAAAACAAAACAAGTCAACAAAGTCAGTTCGATAGGCATAAGTAACCTCTGGACCGTCTCATAGTGATGCTGTTCTGAGGTAAAAGCAACCCCCAACCCCCCCCAAAAAAACATCTTGCCTTCTTCAGTCCATTGATCTGCTGTGCTTCTGTGCTGAGTTGGCCAATGGTCTCTCGCTCTCTCTCAAGGTCACCCTGGAGGGTCTGCCGCCACTCTTTCTCAATCTTCAAGTCCGTCTCCAGCTGGAGCCTACAACAGCAACAAGCACAACAAATCAGACACTCAGACACTTAATGCCTATTGATAAAAACTAACTAAACTTAAATTAAGTTAGGAAAAAAAGGTATCAAATTTGCACTTTCATTACAGTAAATTGTTCATTAAAACACAAGCAAATTAAATGACGGCGTTAAGTAGGCAATAGGGGTTCTGTCCAGAGATGCAGGCTCTGGCAGTGCTGGGATACTTACAGCTGCTTCTCTCTCTGGTTGATCTGCCTCTGCAGGCCGTCCGCTTTGTTGGCAAAGTCCTGTTTGAACTTTCGGGCCCCGTCCTCGGCACTACTGCGGCCCCGTTCCGCCTCCTGCAATCTAGCGTAATTCAAACCGACTGGGTAAAACTGAGGCTCCCATCACGAAAGGGATGGCTGGGGACGGGAGATCGTGCAACGCAAACGATGGGCAAAGGAAAAACGAGAGCGTGAAACACCCACAGGAAGAAGAAAACGCAAAGCTACAGGAGGACAGGGACAGCGGAGGGATTGTAGGGTGTTGCCGGTGGTGGCTCAGGTCACTCCACTTATGGATGAAGGTAAAAGACCATAAGGAAAATTTCAAAACATCAAATTTTATTGTTTCAGACACTAAATGATACAGTATACTTTTTTTATCGTCTCTAACGAGGGCCTTACCTTACAGATTTGCCAGTACATTTTATTACAACAATAAGGGTTGTGCTATAAAACAATCTCTTAAAAAAAAGCTTGCCTTTAAAAAAAACAGAACCAAATACAAAACAAACAAACAGTCAACCCCTTTGATTACTAACATTATAAGTTCAATGGACACTGCATATTCTCAAGACCCTACCAAACATTAACAGCGAAATAACGTGTTGATCGTGAATCTCAAAAGGAGATGTCTTTGACAAGCTTGTACTGGTGTTCGGTATTGGTGCTGGCGCACTTCACAAACGACATAGCGAGAGTTCGCGTCTGGCTCAGCAGGTCTTTGTCACTACATGTGGCAAAGCAAATCGGAAATGGGGGGGAAAAAAAAAAAAAATACCCAAAGAAACCGGACACATTCAGGGACAGGGAGAAACAACGGTATATCCACGTGCAAAAATGTGGGAAATGAAAAGAGGGAAAAATGATGAAAAACAAGAAAGAAAAAGAGGAGAACAGAAAAGGGAAAAGAGGATGTCAATATCAGTGAATTTCCATGTTACTAAAAAGCCTTAAGAGATTGTTAAGTAACGCATTGGTAAAATACCACAAACAGGATGGCGGTAAACCAACATAAGAGACGGAGAGGGTGGTCCATGTTGACAAGACACATGACAAGGCCATGGAAACACCACATCACGCAGCCAAGCCAGGAAGAGTTCGAAAAAGCAATACCCATTCTAGGTGGCAGAGAGCGATGGTCTTTGTCTGCTAAAACTGAGCGTACGCGTAACTTTACGGATACACAATAGTCGGTACACCTTCACACAACCCATCTGAAAACTGTTGATGTGCAAATTTGGCTTCAGAAACTCACACAAACTCAGTCTTCACAATACATAATGAAAAAAAAATTAGTTTGACTAAACATGATTTAATATTCCTTCTCCTTACCTTTGTTCTAGCTGTTTCATGGTTGCAGTTATTTGATTGGTCTTCTCCTCCAACCGGGCAATGATGTCATTCTTCTGTTTCATCCCATCGTCAGAGCGCTGCTGACCGAGAAAACTCGCAGCATCACCATTTTGAGACCATGCACATTCTGTTGTTGGAGACTAACGCGATGCGTACGGACGGCTCATCAAGCTCATTGTCGGCCAAACTCAAGGTCTACCTGCATTTTCTGGTACATCTCCACATTGATGGCCTTGACCTCATCCAGCTGGTGTCGCAGGCCAATCAGCGTGTCCTGCTTCTCGTGAATGTCCTTCTCCAGCAGCTTCATGGCGAGCTCCATCTCCTGCTTCATGCTGACCTGCACCACCAGCTCGTTCTCGACATCCTGAGGAACGCCAAGGGCATGACGGTCAACGGTCTCCCCCTTAACTTACACTCACACGCACACCTCCAACGGAAGCCACAGGGCTAAATGGAAAACAGCCAGCCAAAGTGCAAGGCCTTACATACAGAAGGAAAACCACCTTGGGGTTCCTTCCCGTCTGTTTTGGCGGTTGGACTCTAGTATGCAAAGGCACACAAAGAGAAAGACACGCACACACAGTCAGTCCGCGGGTGCGACCCCTGACCTGTCGGAGCTGGCACTCCTCCCGCAGCTGTCGCCGCGCCTCGTTGTACATCTCGTCCAGGCCCTGTCTCGACTGTTTGTAGGCATCAAGCTCAACCTCCACATCCCCCTGGGTCACCTGTTAAAATCATTTTTAAAAGCACACTCGCATCAACAATGGAAACGTCCTGCTTAGGTCCAGTGTAGTCCTTCACCAATTTGTACAATTAAATCATTTCAGCGATGCCCGTTTTAGCAAGCATATTATTTAACAATTTTAACTAATTATACTTATAAATTACTGCTATTTTGCGGAATGTGACAGGTGCGTATCTTTTCCTCAGCAATAACTGGTTGGTATGAGGAGAGTTACGGGCCTCACAGCTGCAAAGCTGTAAAAGAACAACGGAACGTGTAGGAGGGAGGAACCAGGCTTGTACCTCAAGTTGCTGTTGAGCTTTCATGTGAATGATGGTGTTCTCAGTTCTCAGCTGATGATTCTCCTCTTGTAGTTTTATGATGTTATTTTTGGCAATGGCCAGCTACAACAAAACGAAAGCAATGATTAACAAGGGCAGAAAGCTGGTATTGGGCTAGAATTGAAAGTCTTAAAATTGACAAAGAATATCGAGTTCTCGGGAACTGTACCTCCTCAATGAGTTTAGTGTTGGATTTCTCAAGGTTGTCAACCCGTCCTTGTAGGCTCTGAACCGTGGAACTGAATCAATAAGAGGGCAATAAGAGGTTAGTATTTCAGTAACTGACGGGTAACGTAATCTAGACGATCCCCATTCAAAGATGCCAGGATTAATGCTTCAATTCCCTTGACTTGGGAAAACAACACATGAAAGTTTTATTTTAATTTATTAATTAGCATTACTTGTAATATAGTTGTTAACATAATACAAATATATCATCAAAGAAGACCACACACTTAATATAATGAGTTTACAGCAGTCTTCAATTGTATCCATTAAATAAACTATGAAAACATTACAAGGCCAGGGCACAGTATTTTTACACTAATAAATTATAACAAAAGAACATTTTAGACATAAGAAATCTAAATGTAAACACATGTTTAGAAATAATACATCATAAAATATTGACCCCTTTTAATCTGTTAACCTATTAATTCAATTCAATCTAGGCACTTTTAATAGGAATTGCGATTGGAGGTATTTTAACCCTTTTTCCCTTTATCTAAAGCAATCACCCATTTCTATAGCTCCAGCTTTCCCCAATTGTAATCAAGGCTTCCAAAAAATTCCAAAAAGTATCATGAACTTTGGCTCAGACCAGCTGCAAAAAATACCAATTGTACACATGTACTCCATCCATTAAATCGTTTCTAAGACATTAAGTATAACATATTACAAAATTCACCCAGCGTAAACACAGGTGTTGTTAAGAAAAACACCTTGTAAACGCAATACTTCTTTTCGTTTCAGTTTTTTTCTTAGTTTTCAGTCATAAAGACATCTGGCTCCAACTTGAGTCAACTCTCCGAGAGCAGCCAGCTAAAGGGAAAATACACTGGCCTAGCCACACATACACGTCAGTAATTAACACAATATCTGAGAAGCAAGCCTGCTGTCGGTGAGAACAGCCTGCATGGCCTACGGGACGCTTTGGAAGCGGTCTCCTATATCCCGGGGCTCGATGGGGCACGGCACAGAATCCCCTGCTCAGCGTTTTTATTGTCTAGCCCAAAATTGACATTCGCCTGCTACTCTTCTCGATCCCGCTTTCATTTTCTCTTACCAGCGGCCAAGCACACTGACGACTGCATCATAACAGACGCTGGGCCGTAGGTTTATATACCGTTAAAACTATTTTTTTAACCATAGTTTTTAATACATTTTCTTGGACTTGTCATGTGTCAGAATCATACGCAATAAACTGATAGAACAGAAAAACAAAAGGATAACTTACTTTAGCTGTCTGTTCAACTCTTCCACATAGTTCTTCTGGTCGAGGATAGCAGCAATTTGACCATTTCTAGAATGCAGAAAAGCAATGTCAAATACAATAATAATAATTTAAAAAGTAAAAGAAGAAATCAAACGCCTTTAATAAATCAATATCGCTTCACAAAAGATATAAACTCCTCCTATTTGCAGTTAGTATCTCTGTAAGTAAAGTATTAAATAAATAACTAATTAACACGTTATTAGAAGTTTGGCCTTTGAAATCATCATAGTCTCTCTGAGAAATACAAACACATGCTTCTTGCAAACCTTTGAGGGTAAAACTATGTCTTTGTCAGAAATCCAATAGGAACTAGGTAAACAATTACCTTTCTTCACTCCTGTAGTCATCGATGTCATTCTTCAGATACATGGAAAAGTCAATGACTCCAACCTAATAAATGTCAAGAGACGCAGAGACAAGCCTTATATTCTTGTTGTATAATTTATTCTTTTTTAAAGACGAGTACCAAGCCTTATTTGTAAGGTTTACAACAGGCTTCCACCACTGTTACCCCTGGACTTGCATGTGAATCTATATGTCATGCTAATCATATGAAAATTTTCCCTAGTTATTTAATATCTGTTGACTGTGGTCTGTACCAAGAAAAGCCATAAGCACATACCTGCGTGTCCAGGTCCTCGCCCTTAACACACAGATTAGCGTCGATCACGTTGAGTCCGACCAGAAGACCCACAATGACGGCCCCCTCCTCTTCCAACATTACCGCGGAACACTCATAGAAATCACTGAAGGAAACCGCACAAATGCCAAGTTAACTTTTCTAGCTTGCTACCTTTTAAATCGCACAAATCAGACAAAGAGTTTGATTTGAGGCCGTGAGCAAACGAGGGGAAGAGGCTGTCATCTACCTCAGTAGGTCCTTCCTGGTGATAAGGCAGCGAAGGTAGTCAGCCAGTTTCTTCTGCATCAGAGCCAAGCGCAGCCAGGCTCGAGCTCTCCCCAGCGGAGTCCTGGCAAACAAAGGGGAAAAAGTCAACTTGACACAAATGCAATGTACTAATTATTTTACAAATTAGGAAAAGTTTAAGGGTGCCTTTTGTTTTGGCTGAACCCAGAGCAGATATAAGCCTCTTCTGCAACATGGTGCTCATGCAAACTCTCTTTGTACTATTGCAAAATCAAAAACGTCTCTCGCCCCTTTTCTGGAACAACACTTACCGTGTCTGTTCTTGTATGCGGATGTTTGTCATTAATTCTCCAGTAGTCACAGAATTTAACAGAACCTGGAAATTGCCCTAGTGGCCCTGCAGCACGTGGAACAGGCACAGTCATGCCATCCAAGATGCAACATGAGCAGCAGAAATAAATACATTTTCAGATTATGTTTCCACAATGCAAAGTTCAGGTCGTCCTTGTACAAAGGTTTAATTCTTTGAATAACTCGATGAAGAAAACAGAAGTGAAAACATCCACTCTCATAGCACTTCCTTTCTTGGGCTCAACATTTCAGTGAACACACTTTACTGTTTTTGGCTTTCAGGAAATGCAAAAGAAAACATTAAACATGCAAAAACACAAAGCGAAAGCAGGTTACGATGGGGAAATACACACTTGAGTCCAGGTAAGTCCCTGACACTCGCTGCAATCTCCCCGGCCTCTGGGCACAGCTTTTCCACCATTTCCAGGGGACCCCACAGTGACTTGTTGTACCCCAGGAATGACTTCTTCACTAGGGGTGCAGACATGGGCAGTCAGCCTTCATTTCAGCCAGCATAACATCAAACGTTCACATTGCAATTACTTCTGCACAAGACAGAGTCTAGAGAATGGATTTACAGATAATTTATCAAGCAACTTTTACATTTGACATTGGGAGGTAATAAAGAATACTTTTCAATCTGGCGCAAACAGATATCTGTTCTTCATAATGTATTTTAAAGCAATAACACCATCGATAAGATCAGATGTTGACAGATTCCCCTGTAGCAAAAAACGCAGTCGAAAGCAGAGACCTGTAAAAGGACACGTTTTCCATCCTTGTATTGAGTTGATGATTACGGCCCACGGCAACATCCCTGGCAACGAACGTGAGTGTACCTTTGAGGCCGTGCTTCAGGCAGTGCTCCATGACGACAAAGAACTGCTGGAGGGGGGGGTAGTCTGAGTCCAGGGTGCGTCCGAAGCTGAGGGCAGACTCAATCAGACCCTTGATGCTGAGCTTGGCCATGTTCAGCAGGTTGGCCCGTTCCATCGCCATGGGGTCTCGGAGTGCTACGGGGAGGGAGGACAAAAACAAGGGTCTGTTTCCATCTAGTTCCTCCCATCCTGAAATCTCTCCAGTGGTTACCCGTCACATTTCG
The DNA here is from genome assembly GCA_025775065.1 of Hiodon alosoides. Lineage (NCBI taxonomy): Eukaryota > Metazoa > Chordata > Actinopteri > Hiodontiformes > Hiodontidae > Hiodon > Hiodon alosoides. The sequence continues at coordinate 2,197,347 of JAOYSI010000011.1, read as the reverse complement.
TCTCAACTCTACAGTTCTCTTAACGGACACGTTTCTACATGGACTGGCCCGGGACTATTTAGCGAATCTCATGACAGTGTATACCCCTTATTGGAGTCTTCACGCAGCTTACTCCATTGTTGCATGTTCCCAACCCCAGGTTGTACTCTATAGGAGAAACCAGGCCTTCGGCTACGCTCCAAAATATAGGAACTCAATCCCTGCAGAGATCAGAAAATCGCCTATTCCAAGAGCCTTTAAAACTGAACCTAGAAAGTAAGGTTTTTTGTTGTACCGTATGGCTTTGAATGCCTTTTTTAGACCTTTTTAGTCTGTTTTGAGAGGGGCTATACAAAATTTATCAAAAATAGGATGACCACTTGAAATTGCACAGCACACAGTACTTGGAAAGAATATTTTATAAGTACAAAAATACATCTCCTGTGAAAGTGGAGTAACAAATTCACTCAAAAAGGAAACCGCTTTACCATTTTAAATACCGGACACATGGTTTGAATGGTACAGCGGTATACATGTAGGCACCCGTGTTGCAAACATCGTTCTGACCTTCCATGCTTTTCTCAGGTCATTTCAAATTGAAAAACCTTCAGAACCCCTATAGGGGAGCCATGAAGTTGTAGTGAGTGGTAATACAGAACCTTTTCCCATCACTGCCTGAGACGATAGACCCATCTGACAGAACCTAATTGGTCAACAATGAATCCATGCTATCAAACTTGTGGTAATTTTATGTTTGTGGACAAAGTCTGATTGTACAGCAGTACTGATATTTGAATACTCCAGTCTGATGAGCAGCTGTTTGAGCAGTTTTCTTACCATCTACACTGAGAGTTAATCATTACATCCTTCAGTTGATTGTTAGGCCCTATTTCAAAGCAGAAATCCTCAGATTCTTAACAGTACCACAAGATTACACACTGAACTTTGATCAGGGTCAGAATAATCACTGTCTGAACCACTACTACCACTCTTACAACATATGCCATTACTGAAATCCAAATTCAAGATATCAAACTAACAGTATTTGACTATGAATCATCTAACATGATACAGATATTTACATGCTGGGGGAAAAAATACTAGCTAGGAAGCCCGCACTGCTAAGCCTCAGTGACTGAACAAGCAACACACATTGCATTTCCACCCAAACAGTGGAGCAGCCAATTTAAATAGGCTACTCAAGCTCTGCAGAGACCTTAAAGGTCAACATGAGGTCAGAAATCTAATGGCCATTTTGCAGGTTATTTCTCAACTTAAGACAAATAAAGTATGGTGATGCAAGGTGCAAGCTGTTACATAGGACTTTCTAGCTATATTATAAAAAAACCAGACAGAAGTCAACTATTCTTAGAACAGGTGTTTAATACCACACCCTTACACATTTTAACTTTGTTCTACTGCCAGTTTCCTTTGTGAGTTATAAATGGTGCTATGACATGCAGGATGACATGAAACTGTAAAATACACTGCTACTACTTTGTTTTAGGCCTGTACACTAGTACATTAGGCCAGTATGCAGTTATTAGTGATACGTATTGGTTTATGTGAGTCATTGTGGTTGTTAGGCCTTTAGTATGAGGACTGGCCCTTGGATAACATGAGTGGTTTTGTAGTTCAAGAGATCAAAACAAGGGTTATACCATTAGCACGTCTGACAAAAGGCCAGTCCATCTCAGCGTTATCCAGCGTCACAGTTGATAACGTCATAGAAAACCCAGAGGACCTGGTTGCGCCTCACAATACATTCAAGGTGAGGAAAGGCCAAAGTTTTTTCCTGCTATTTTACAATGGGGGCAGTATTTTCTTGACAGACATAGTATTGTTCCGGTTATATCCACGCATGTTATTTGCTTAAGCAACTTCAGTTTAGTACCTGACTCAATGGTACTGCAACCATTGGTCTCATTGTATTAACTGACCACATTCCAGTCACAAGTCAAGTTTATTAGACAGAATAGCCACTATGCCCTTCCTACAAAGATGGTGTCAAAACTGGCAGCATATAAAGTAGATATTTATAATATTTTCAAATATAGTGAAATAGGAACCAAGATGTAAAATTCTCAAAATATTAACATAATATATAAATATTAATACATTTAATGAGTGTCAGTGCTATAATATAAATAAATACATATACACACACACACACACACACACACACACACACGTAATTTTAACCATATATACATGGCAAAACGACAACCAAACAGAAACCAAATGGCAACCAAAGCACCTACATCAAGCTCTTGAGACTTTCTGGGTGTGGCTACGAACGTCGATTGGGTTAAACCATACTAAACCACGTGGGATGTTTAGCTACCTGAAGGTTACTGGCCACGTTCAAATGAATAATTGTATAATGTTAAACCATTTGACGGGTGCGTTCATACCTAAATATATGAACGGTACTCTGACAAGTAGTTCTACGTTGAAATAAAATATAAAATAAAATCACCGCAATACAGTAGTTGGGCAATGGGTTTAGCGGTGTAGCGGTAAGAGTACGGTTATCGTTACATCACTATCGCTTCTATTCTCTAGTGCACATAATGAAGATGCTACATGCTATTTAATTAGGAAATGACATAGTGACAGTAGGCAATCGATGTTTTGCCGAATGAATCTAAGCGGTTGCTGGTATAGAGGAAACATGGAGACACCACCTCACCCCAGCTTACCCTTTGCACCCCAGTCGTCTGAAAAATCAGAGGATTTCTGCTCCGCTACCTTGGGGAGAACGTGAATGCTTCCTGAGAATGTCTCCGATGCTTTCCTAGCTAATGCGAATATGGGCGCCTGCCATCTCCCGTCTCCTGCTTTCATGGTGGTGCCAGCTTTCTCGGTCGATTTTTCTTCCTGTAACCTGAGGATACCAAAGACTTGATCTTTCTCCTTGTTGCTTTCTGCGTCTGCTAAGGTGAAATCGTGTTCTGTCAGTGTCGCCATCGCTCGAGTCGATATCATAGGACGGTGGGTAATATATTCCCCTGACAACGATCACACTGGAAAATTTCTAAGACACCATTGATAAACTATCAATGTCCAAATGCCAACCCTATTAGGCTGAAATCTTGTTCGTCCAGATCCCTCTCGCTACATGCTGTACACTACATGCTTCCCATTTTCTGTCATACAAAAGATAATAGTAGGCTGCTGCGTATCCAGATATAATGGAATATGGATTTGTTTACACCGAAGTGCGGATTGAAAATATCTCTGCACCGAAGGGGTGGTGTCTAAAACGCTCACAAGACACAAAAGCACTACGTAATGCCATAGCTCATATTTTAGAATCTACTACGCATTATCACCCTCTACCGCTGGTTACGTGAACTTCCGATTTCTACCGCAGAGGTGTACAACCCCAGTCCAAGAAGAACGCATGTAGAATGGCGTGGGATTAATATGTAGCTCGCTCGAAGTTTTTCTATAAAATGTCTCGTAGCATCATACTTTATCTTTTTATTTATCTACATGAACCTCGGGACTAATTGTTTCAGGATGGACAACTTGATTATGGTCGGCTAAAATGGAATGTACGAATGTAGTTCACTCCTTGGTGGCGATATGGTTATATAATTGTGACATATAAAGGAGTCTTCAAGCAATTTCTCTAGGAATTCGAGGCATACCATGGACACCGGAATAAAGAAACTTGGTTACAAAAAAAGCGAGCTAAATTCTGTTCCAAGTCCGTTCGACATACACGGCCCAAGATGTAGAATCCGAGAGAACAATTTTGACTTTGGTGAAAAGGGTTAATGTTTGGTTTACCTTGGCTGTACGCCAGTCGCTCCATACTCTCACTGTGTGTGATGCCCCAGCGATGAAGGCTCTGGGGGGAATACATTCTCACAGCTCAGTTCCGTCTGGTGGAAGGACGACGGTCCCGGTTGTGCAGCCCGCCCCCTTTAGTACATTGATTGTAGTGAATGAAAGCATCAGCAAGGGATAGATGGATTGATAGTAACAGTTTTTAACAGTAAGAAGTATTTTTCACATCACCCTGTAAGTTACATCCATATTTCAGAATATAACCAGTGATGTCTGATCCTGTTCTTCTTAAATCCTATATATTCACCACCAGAAATCAGCCTTAAGTGTTTTGCTATTAATCATCCTAGGCAGTGATCTTACACAAAATGTGCTATATTACAAAGTGAATTGTAGATTTAAATGTTATGCACTGAATGCAATCATATTTTCAGAAATATCTTTCACCCATGATTGAGATATTTAGAAAGTAAAATACAAGTACATACACACGTTGATCTTCTTGGGCCTTTGTTTTGAAGCTAGCTTTGTGCATTTAAAGCTCCACAAAAAACAGACAGGAAAAAGTCTACGTGATGAGAAACACTTTGTTTTCTCAAAGGCCCTAACGGCAGCATGCAGAGGAAGGTTTAATTTCAGAAGTAATGCGATCTACATAAAAGTGCAAAAAAGGCTCAAAATTCCACTGAATAAAGCCATCTGTTTTCTGAAGCCCTTTCTCAACACAACAACTGGGCTGAACTGTAATCGTGTTTATCTGGGTTTTTGTGTGTGCGTGTGTGTGTGTGTGTGTGTGTGTGTGTGTGTGTGTGTGTGTGTGCTTATCCGCCTCGGGTTGTCATATGACTCTGATTTTCTCGCTGCGCTTTCTCCGATTTACATCAATCTCTGCCTAGCGAATGATATGCCAGCCATTAAAATAGGTTCTGAAACAGACATCTGACTTTGTCGAATAAACAAACTGCCGGGTCTCCATGCTTTCCGCTTGTTGGCCTCTGTTGTCCACTTTACAACAAGAGTAAGATGACAGAATTGCTGGTCCCTACCTTAGCCTGGCAGCCACGGTTTGGCCCAGTTCACCTCAGCTTAACGCGGCCCGGTCAGGTCCGTTCCAGTCCCAGTCTGCCCAGCTCAGGGCCTGTGGACATTGCTCTTTGAGCCTTCAGTGTGCGAAGCGGCCGTGGAGCTTCAGTCCTCTGTAGACACAGACAAGCAAAGGAGTGATGTCGCTCTGTGGAACGGCACAGTCACAGCGCACAGTGTAAGGAGGCGGTGGCGGTGGCAGCGGCAGCAGCAGGGTGAGGGGGAGGGGTCCCTGCCACAGAGAGAGAAATAAATCAGTTTAGGGGGGAGGGACTAGCTTGTGTAGGCCAACCAATCCTTGGCCTCACAGCAAGGACAGGATGGACAGATAGGGGGGTCGTGGGGTTGGTCCAGGAAGTGGTGTTGTCCGGCTGCAGAGTAACGTTGGCATCCCTTATTTTCCTCAGCAGGCCGCTATGAAGAAGTGAGGAATAGATTAGAGTCTTATTTCACTTACTGAAAGGAATTTTCAGATTGGAGATTCACAAGGATTTGCATTTATGAAATTAAATAATTTAAGATGAAAATTTGTCACTCCATACATTTCCTAATTAACAAAAAAGAGGCATTGTGTTGTTAATTTTATGAACCCATTAAAAATAAACATCTATCCAGTACACTTAGACTACGCCCTTTGATATTTACTTGCTGTAATTTGAAATTTAATTTAATTTAGTATTGCAAGACTTAACCAAAGAAAAAAAAATAGACATCTTCCTTAATACCTTGCAATGGTTTGCAATTTTAATTAATTTTCTGATACGATACATTGGCATGACATTTCTTAACACTGCAATTAATATTTAAATTAATTATTTGATTGTATTGCAGGTGATTGAGTACCCAATTTCAAACGCCAGTCTTTATTGAAAGCCAAAACTATGTATGCTATTTTTTTTATTCCAACCTACATCTTCATTAATTAGGCGTGATTGAGTCTTAAATTGAAAAAGTCTTACTCTAGTTTTAGACCATAGAAAATCGAATTAATTAAGCATTTAATTAACCCCCACTTAATTGTAATTCGAAGCATAAAATAAAAATATAACCTAATTAATTAAGAGGTAGGTTCGGATAAAAAACATCATACACGGGGGGGTTCCCAGGATCAAGATCGAGAACCACTGAACTTGAATAATGTAATGTCAAAACCCTGGACATAACTGAATTCCACAAGGTGGCACTACATATTTACTTTTCAATAAAACAGCGCAACGCTTTCTGTCACGTCGCTATGACGATTTAGCAGTAAGGTACCCCAACTTGCCTCTTTACTGTCTTCGGCGTTATTAATTGTACTATACCATACTATAGTATACTATACTATTCTGCTATGCCATAGTTGAGCTCAAACCTGACCATAAACCCCAATTTTAACGGTGGTCATGACATCTAAAGTAATGATTGTAATTAAACGAATGGTTTATCTTGTATTCCAGTTTATTCAACAAGTGTTTTCCAACTATTTATGGTAACTGCTATGGGTATTTCCAGAAGATGGCGGCAGAAACCTGAAACCTGAAACAGTCAACTCATTAATCGTTTTAAGAGCTGTTTAAGACTTGATATTATAACATTTACGGGGGGCGTTGGTTCCATCAAAAGTCCATAACAATGCACTATAATGATGGACACATCGATAGGCACTTCATTGAATTAGTTGAGTGGAAAACTGGCTTCTTCACCAAACCTTTCACTTTGACTAGAAATGCAAACGCCATCCACAAGCAATATACCTCTCACGGGTCTAAAAGTCAACGGAAAATAAAACATTATATAAACTTTCACGTGGGCACTACTGTGGAAGGCCAATGGTGAGTCTAATAAACAAATAATAAGCGTAACCCCAATGTTTCATTGACTCACTCCCTTTACAGTAAACACAGTCATAGTCAAAATTCAACACAAACCGTTCACAAATAATAGTCTCTGAGTATACGAAACCAAAATATATACATTTTAAGCATATAGTATTCATTCTAATGCAAATTAATTTTTGAAGGGCATTAATTAAAATTAATCAAAGATGCTCAAATGGTTCCAAATATTATTTTATTATAATTTTTGTCTTTCAAAAGGACTTTGAGTTTTTTTTAAATTAAAAAATAAAATATCCGAGAAGAAGGATACCTACTGATTTAAGGCCTGATTTTGGAACAGATACGAAGAGTAAAATAAGAGAGAAGAAGGATACCTACTGATTTAAGGCCTGATTTTGGAACAGATACGAATAGTAAAATAAGAGATAAGAAGGATACCTACTGATTTAAGGCCTGATTTTAGATTCACTGCATCATTAATTGATAATTGTTCATTGATTGCTTTGTCTCCCTGTGCCCACATACTCCTTCTAGTGTAAAAATAGTAATCTAACCAGTGACGTGATTTCCTACAAAAATCCATCTGGTGGGTATCTAAAAGAATTTCATTGTCAATACTTAGATTCAGAGGCTTGTTCTACACCTTATTTGATTCATTTATTTAGAAAGTGGCACATTTAAATCATTGCCTTTGTTGCACGGGAAAAATTGAAGGTGAATTTTTAAACTGAACTCTGAAACTGTGTCACACAACTTGTTACACAGCTTTACTGATCTGTCTATCAATATTGTGATCTGCCTGTCCTCTCAAATACTTACACAGATTGCTGTAAAAAGGTCTGGACAAAGGCCCACTGTGTGAAAAATAGCTCGCTGTGTTGTAAAATGTTGTGAGCTTTCAGTGGATCTCCGTTCATGCAGGTAGCTGCAGCCTCCAAAAATTTCCCAAAGGGTGAAAACCCAAGGTGTTTCTAGGTTCAAAATCATCTGTGTAAATCTTCACTAGACAAGCAGATGTCTTTAGTACTGCTTGAAAGGTTACTCCCTAGTTTCTAATCGACTTTTTAAAAAGTATTTTTTTACTATTTATATCAATATTTCAAAATATGAAAGTAAACAATATGGCTGCTGGCAAGTGGTCTTTATTTAACTTATTAACTTAATTTCACACAGCCCTAATATTTATCTGAAGACACCACCCTGTCTGAATGCTACAAGTGAAAGCTTAAGTCTTTGTATTAATACATCCAGCCACACCTAAAAAATAGGCACCATCAAAGGCCTGTTCAAAAGTGACGTTCCAGCAGGGTTAAACGTGTATATATACACTGTATGGGAAGCAATTTTGTCTTACTACACGCTGACTGGTTCCTTGAAAATGAGAGGCTGTCCAAAATATTTAATCAAGATGACGGATTAAAAAATGATTACGCTACTTGCTCTAGATGGTCGCAAAATGATGAACAGTGCTACTAGTTTTCTGTATGGATGTTTCTTATACCAGTGTAAGGTTTTCCAACAGGCTGTTCTGGGATTTTAAACTTGCCCCTTAACTGAAATAGATTAGTAACCTTAGCAAGTAAGTAACATAGCAAAACTTTTGTTTTAATAGGTAATACGGATCGGCTGTTCAACACGTGGTCTCTAACCTCATGAACAGCTGACAAAAGTCTACTTTGATTGGAAGCAAAATTGCTTGTAACAACAATTTAATACTTACAAAACAACCAAAAAACAATTATAATTCTACAGTTGCTTTTGTCACATACCCTAAGGAAAATCTGTAGTTGAGAAACAGCCATAGAGAGGAAAGGGACAGCTGTTCCTTAGCTAAATCTTGGCTATTTAATATCTTATTTAATATTCTTTAATATTTGGCTAGGACCCATAAATAGTAACTTTAATGACAGAATGAAAGGATGTTTTTCTCTTAATACATTAAAAATGCTAGTTTTTTTATTTATTATATGACCCGGGTGCACTAATCTTTGTTTTATCTACCAGGACAAGTATGATTAATTATACAGGAAATAAAATCACCATTTAAAAAAAAAGTTAAAGTATCTAGACTTGAACGGTCTAAAGTCAGTCAGAGAAATGTTATGTAATAATGAATACAGCTGAAGGCAGCACAGGAGCTCAGTGCTTAGCGCTAAACTATGCCTGTGTCCTGGATTCTAACCCGGCTCGACTCACCGTCTGTGTAGAGTTTGCAAGTTTTCCCTGTGTTTGTGTGGGTGCACTCTGCCTCATGCCCTGTGTTTCCCTTGTGAGACCGAATTGGAGAAACTTTCATGCATGTATGCATAATTAGGCATTGTGGAAATACCTCTTTGAGCAAGCAAGCTGTTATGAAAAATGAATGGATGGAGAGGGCCATTAAAATCAAATCAGGGCACCTTCCATCAGTACTCTAAGCCCAAAGGTGACAGGATTGTTTCCGACTCAACAAGGAAATTACACAGTGATCGGCAAGCTCAGGGTCCTAATTAGTGATCTAGTTAGAGGGCTTTCAACCAGGCCGGGGCGATGCTGAGCAGCACATTGCTAAAGTGTGTTCCAGCCTGAAAGGATCTTCAGTCCAGAACAAAGAGAGAAATCAGAAGGGGCGTGAACCGGGTAGGTGTGGCTTATTAATGTCTCGCAGAACATGCGAAATCCTGTTTGATTGAGCCCCGCGTGTTTTGTGGACATTAGCCTCTGGAACAGTAGCTGATTACCAGTTTTTTTGTTTAGTTCTTTTTGGACCTCCCAGTACTTTGTCAGTTTAAACCGTTTACTTTCCACTTTGCATGTGATGAAAAAGTGGATAAGCCCGAAGACGCTGTAAAAATATTGGGAAAATGTGTGCTCCACTTGGATGGAGGGAAGTTATTCTGTTCAGTTTATCTGTTTTTATTTTACATTTTTGAGCTTTAGCTCTGGATTGTTATCTTGTGCTTTTGTTCTTAACATTACTTCTTTTATTTTCTTAAATATATAGTATAGTATAGTATAGTATAGTATAGTACATATATATATATCTATATACTGTATATATGTATAGTAACATATGCCATGCCTTTGGTCGTATTACGTTGTATTTATGTTTGACTATATCAGGGCTCGGTGCTCGGTGCCTTCAGTACAGTAGATTGCGTGGTGTATGTGTTGCTAAGCAATTATGTCATTAGTATGCGAGAATGTTTAAGTTGTCTTAGTCATGCGTTGTCCGCATGATTGTAAGTAAATAGCAAAATAAGCACCTTCTCATTATAAAAGTTGTAGGAGATCATTATTGCATTGTAACACCAAGTGTTAATTAATTCATTTCTGAAATAACTGAAATTCAAAGCTTTACAATTCTGAAATCAGTTTTCATTGCTGAAAATTGCTGGCCCTACTGATTACCTTTAATTTCTCAGCCGCGCTCTAGGAGAGATTTGCACACAGATGTGACAAGGTGGCTTATAAATAGAACCGATCTCTCGCTGAAGAAAATCAATCAACCTACTTCATATCCCCTCTTAGTGGTAAGGAAGGCACTTACTTACTTGCCTTGATGAGTGACCTTGCTTTAGCGCACATTATGGCGGAGAAGTGTTTCACCCAGTCACATGCAAGTTAGTGTGGCAAGTGAAGGGAGGACAATGAGATTCAAATTCTTGCACATGTCAAAGGCTAAATTGACAGATCTCGATCAGGCGAGTGCAAAGTAGTCTGGAGTTTGGTAATTAGCGTAGGGCCCCAAACGTCGCTATCATTTAACGTCTAGGCACGCTCTCCTCTCTGTTTAATTAGATAAAGGTCAACAAAAGCTCTAATTGGTCTTTGCCTGGACGTATTAGTCGTGCACATTGCAAAAGCTACAGTGCAGTGTTCAAAATTTCAAGTGGGCGGTGATTCCCAAAGCTACCCCTCTACTTGTGACTTGCAATCTTTCTCGATTATCCACACAAACAGACAGGTAAATGTCTTTTCAATTTTCTAATTTGAGTTTTCATTGCTCATCACGTATTCCAGTGCTAGCTTAAGAGTTTCAGCAATAGGTAAAACACACAAGAGGTTAGTGAATGGGGAGTTGAACTGAAGTGGGTTTAGATTTTAAATATGTAAATAATCTTCTTAGCAGGAAGTTCAGAATTAAAATTGTGACACACCGTATGAATTTAAAGCCTTAATTGACCTTGTATAGACCAAGGATGAGGGAGTGAATTAATGACCAGACATAAGCATTTATTAACCTTATTTGATATAAATGCAAAGACTTGGAGAGCAACCTAGATGTTTTATGTCAGTGGCATCCTTATATTTACGTAAAGCTACCTTATATTTTAAAAAACATATTTGTGCGCTATTTTTTGAACTTTTTGTCAAGCATCCTCAACTGGGGATCTCACAACATGTTTTTCAACACTTGATTGTGGCCACACTCATTTAAAAATATATATATTTAAATGAACTTTATGAGCAACACAAACAACATCATTACCATTCATGAATGTAGTTTTGTTTCCCCAGCATCAATAATAAACATAATGTAAAGTTGTCTCTATTCTCATTGGACGACACAACAGAAACAATTAAGATGCTTTGCATGTTCTATTTTGCTGTTTATTTATTTGCTTTCTGTGTAAGAGGGATGTCTGTAAAATAAAGCAGGACTAACAAACAAACTAACTAAAACAAAAAGTTTAATGTATAAACCCACTACATCAATTGCTTCGTATTTTGTTCTGTGAATCAATCCCTTTTTTTCATATCCTGCCGCAAATTCTGTGTTTTCCCCGAAACTGGCCAATATAACTGGCAGTGGCTTGCTAGAACAGGCCACAGCAGCTTTAATACAATGAACTTATCTACATGCTAAATGCGTGGAAAGCTCAATTGGAGTGGCCAAACCCAATAACTCTTCTTTCAGGTTTGTGGATGAAGCTTAACTCTTTTAATGTCAGACTCACATCTTTGTAGAAAATATTACGACACTATCTCAAAATAAATAATAATAACAATAATAATAATTAATAATAATTATTAATATTTATTTTATGCATGAACATTCATGTGCACATTATTTATGCATAATGAATGCATAACATTTTGAAAAGTGTATAAGTTCTAGGTACCTGTTCTACTTAACTCTTAACTTTGGAGCTGTGCTTCAGGTATAGTGCATTAAACAGATTCATATCAGGTCTACTACGCTGCATACACTGTAAAATTAAACATAATTAGTGTTATGTTCTGGAAAATTACAAATACCATGGGTCAAAAGCTTCCAAAACTTGCCAACCAAAGTTCCATATTAAAAATAAATAGCCACTCTAGAAAATGTACTCCTGAAATATACCCATTATAATATAAATTAAACAAAGATGACCACATTCGTTTTGTCATATCCTCAGTGTGCAAAAACAAAGCATCACAAAAACGGCCACCCAAAGTTTTCTCTGGGTGGCAAGAGGTCTCGAAGAGGAACATAACGAACCTGGAGCATGTAGAGAAGGAAATTGTAGAACTAGTGCCATCAGGAGAGTTAAGTTTAGGACAGGAGATATATGCCAGTGGACATCTAAGTTAGTCACACATATGCTTATATTATATTGCAGGTTCATCAACCATTTCTGCCACATCTTGGATCTCTACATCCCAACCTCACATCTTCCTACACAGATCTCTCAGTATAAGCTTCACTGGTAGAATGAACATGCAAAGAAAAACAAAGGGTTATAAATAGAACTACCTACACAGTGGTTCCTCGTCATGTAATTGGTTTCTCTTTCATGTGAATGAACTTGATTATATCAATTTTGTTGCACTACTGGACATCTCTCTCCATGAGAAGACTGTTATTGCTCAGGTCTATATTTTTTACTTTCTTCTTCTGGAATGGATGAATGTGATGTTTCTCTTTTCACATAGGCTCATTCACTACCCAGAGAGGGCGGTTTTATTCACTTTCCCTAACAATACTTTATTTTTCATTTACATTCTCTCTTTCAAACTGCCAATGATAACACCAGCAGGCACAGTGGGCAGGTCCCTAATCAGCCCTCCCATGCCTGACAGATGGACGCGTGCCATGGTCTTTTTATTCAATTATTCACATAGCTGTACTTTATCTCGGGAAGATAATCCGCTAGCCCTCCTCAGGTATGTCAATCTCACAGTCCAAACAGTGGGGGATGTGACGAAGAAGCAAACAGATGTCTTTCAGTCCACCGGTTGCAGGGTGACATTGCATGGGGTGTGATCACAGCGATGAGCTACAGGGAGACAGAAAGTACACGCCAAGGTTAATCACTTCCTGTAAAGAGGGCACTGGGCATTAAAATCTTCAGCATGAAGCTATCAGGTTGGATCTGTGACTCATTTTGGGCTGCTCAGTGCTCACCGACATACGAAATAGACCCCCTCTTCCAAAGGAACAGTGGGAGAGGAACATGAGTTTAGATGGGGTTGACATGCACATACGAAAGAGACCCCCTCTTCCAAACGAACAGTGGGAGAGGAACATGAGTTTAGATGGGGTCGACGTGCACATACGAAAAAGACCCCCCTTCCAAAGGAACATGAGTTTAGATGGGGTTGACATGCACATTCCGGTTCCTGGAGAGGAAAGCTCATTAGGGAAGTGCAAACAGTGGGTGCAAGGCTAGGGAAAGGGGACTCAGGTGAAATGCATGGGGATAAAAACACTAATATAAATGGCATATGGCTCAATGTGGGCTGTTAGTGCTATATTTCTCACACAAAATTCACCGGAAGACCAAGGTTCATTCCTGCAGGACTTCTACCTCAGTCGGCAGGGGGTGGGGGGAGATTTAAAAAGCAATAGGAAAAGTCGATGGCAAAGCAGGAGAGAAAGGACAATGATCAAAAGGTTCTGTTGGTATTTCAGCAAAGGCATCCTTACCTTTTCCTCAGAATTTTCTAAAGGAGACGGGAGATTATGTTTTTCTGACATTTCTATACATTTATTTGGGGGAAACATGATTTTTTCCAGTGTTGTGTGCAACACACATGTATTTTAAAAATAAAAAAATATAGACAACACCACAACTCGACAACACGACAAGTGTCTCATTTCAGGCCAGGGCTGTCAAAGGGTATGCTAGTTTTCATTTTAATGCAACACTTAATCATTTAATTGGGGCAATGATTTGGATTTGGAATGATCTCACCTAGCATTTCCATGTGTAAATCAGTTGCTAATTATGAGGTAGCTTGACAGTTGATAGACCCTGTGGCCCATGAGTACTGGAGTTAGAAACCTGTTCTAGAAACCACTTCTGAAGTTTTGTTAAGATAATACATTACATTACTAAGGCAAACAGGTAGAGCCCTGGACCGGTGGGAATTTCCTCAAAGCCAGCTAACTGTCTCACTGCAGTACTCTTCCAGAATTGTTGTAAATTATTGTGAATGGCCGTCACTTTACACAGTGACGTCTCTGAAGTCTAGTGAAGAAATCGATCAGTCACACATGTTAGGGACTCTCACTGGATAATATTAGTCTTAATTGTAAAATTGATTAATGAGTTCTGCCTGTCTTTGATGGTTTAGACGTGGATTAATGGGAAGTAATTTAAATTTCACAATCCCTCTACCAGCTACGAATGGCAGCCTGTATCAGGTTTAAAACTCTAGGGTTGACAATCAAAAGGTACAGAACCTCAGGGAATGTCAACAGTTTATCTGTGATTGTGAAAATTGGTCTAGCTCTGTATATATTTGGTGCTTGATTGAAAAGCCAGACTATTCCCTAATGATAGCTCTTATTTTAAAGCTGGCAAAGTTATGGCAATTTCATCTTGCAGCGAACAGGAAGCCAGCAGTCACTAACAGGAAGCCAGCACTCACTAATATTAAAATCAAATTCAGATGTGCAGCATTCTCCATGACGCAATATAAACGGGCTTCAGCTAGTTTGCCACCCTCAGTGCTTAACTGGTGAGCGTTTTCACTCCACAGCTTGACACACAACGGTTCAACATTTTCCATATAAGGTACCATCAAGATCTTTATTAACCTGACAAAGAGTTAATAAATATCTTGATGGTACCTTATATGGCAAATGTTGAACCAAAAAAATAAATAAGTTCAAATACCATATAAGCCTACCCAAAATGCAGTTTCAAACTAATTTAGTTGCTATTGAAACATTTGATTGTAGACATACATTTTTTTCTTTTTTTTGAGTGCGCACACAGAGGAGAGAGTAGAGTCTCTTCTTTTGCCGAGTAGTCGGCTCAGTACTCCATCCTGCAGTTAGAACAGTTCTTTTCAGTCTGAGTAGTCGGCTCAGTGCTCCATCCTGCAGTTAGAAGAGTTCTTTTCAGTCTGAGTAGTCGG